>JAOTRH010201932.1:0-42237 GCA_034768845.1 Heliamphora exappendiculata | reverse complement strand
GCACCGAGTCAAATACTGGACATAATATACGGACTATGCATTCATTCATCACAAATATAAATATGAAACCACGAATGAAAAAATATCTCAAATGCTTCTAATTAATATGCCAGGGATCAAGAATAAAAAATCTAAAAAGTAAGACTTTTTAGTATACATTCCTAACATTTGTATCCTCGCTTTCCCTTGCATGTGAAATTTTTTTTTTTAAGGATTGAAAAAGAGTCTAAAACTACACCTCGTTTTTCTAGCATGTTTAGCTTATACTGCATGCCTGTTTAGTTTCTGTTGAGCTTTGGCTCACGGTGTGGGATTTGCTTTTCTTCAGGTACCAATCATGCTGGTTGATTTGGAAGTGCTGGAGAGATGGAAGAGTTATAGTTTTTTTTGTTTCTATTTGTATCATGTATGCTTAATACATATTTCTCGACGTTGGAGCCTTGTAATGTATGCGGTTTAGCGTTTATATACAATACATGTACGTTTATTTTGAGAGTGTATTCTCGAGTTGGGTGTATGTTTGGTTGCTTATGGGTGTTTCACGTGGTCTGGAGTTTGGGATGCGACAATATTATAAGTTATAATTAGATGCAAAATTTTAGCCTCTAGTGTGAGTTGGGAATATTGAGGAACGAGGGCAAAGTTAGTGACCTGAGTACTCATAACCATTGGTAAGAAGGTTTGAGGAGTAAATTCTCGTTCCATTATCCAACTTGTGGCGGATTTGGGACAAATAAAATCACCACGACCAAGCCCAAAAAGTTGGGCAAAATCTCAATCGGTAAATTTATATTATTTTTCGAAAAGAAATGTGGAAAGATGAATGGTGGGACTATTGGCACGACGATTAGCCTCTTCTGTAAGATTAACATAAAAAAGGCGAGTATGAAGAGGACAAACACCTTTAAGTTGATAGAAAACACAGGGCCCCCATCCAATGCGAGCAAAGAGACGACACACATTTGAAAAATGTTGATTGATAAAGGGCATATAGAAGAACTTACCAAAAATGGGTTCTAGAGACCGAAGATGTGTTTTGTAGAGAGTTCAAGCGTGGCTTGTGGAGAACCATTGCTTGTTTTCATCGGTGGTTTCCTCTCGTGCAATTGATTTACCTTTTTCACCTCTAACTCTTGGAGCCATTTCATATTGGAGATGTGGAAAGGAATGAGTTTAGGATTAAATGGAGCCTTTGGAGGAAGAAAATAAGGAGAACCAAAACCTAGGAGAGAGAAACCGAGAGTGAGAAATGAAAAGTCATCAACTGATATGTGATTCGGCGTCCTAAGGATTTAAAATCCCAACAGGTCAGTCGACTGATAGGGCAAGTCAGTCGACTGGACTTACTTAAAGAAGGGTCAGTCGACTGGATGAATGTAGACAGTCGACTGGATGGCCTTTTTTGCAAAATTCTAAGTTTCAATCAGTCGCCTGTGGTGTGGTGTTTTACTTGATTTTAAAACATTTCAATTTAGTTCACACAACCTCACGAACATACATTAGTCCTAATTCCCTTCTTATTATAATAAATCGATCGTCATTAAGAGGTTTAGTAAAAATGTCTGTCCATTATTCACTAGTGCACATAAATTCTAAAAAGATATCACCTTTTTGCACATGATCACGAAGAAAGTGGTGTCTTATTTCAATGTGTTTTGTTCGTGAATGTAAAATTGAATTTTTAGAAATATTAACATCATAATTCAATTTAAAATCTTTAAGTTGTTGTTTCATATATAAAATTTGTACACAACTACTACCTGCAGCCACATATTCAGGTTCGGCGATAGATAAGGTTACAGAATTTTGTTTCTTTGAAAACCATGAAACAAGTGATTTTCTTAGAAAATGATAGGTTCCACTAGTGCTTTTACGGTCAATTGTGCATCCGTCAAAATCCGCATCTGAATAACTAATCATTTCAAATGAAGTAAATTTAGGATACTATAAGCCTATATCTATAGTGCCAACTAAATATCTTAGAATTCTTTTTACTGCAGTTAAGTGTGATTCTTTAGGACATGCTTGATATCGTGCACACAGACATACACTAAACATTATGCCTAGTCTACTTGCAGTTAAATACAATAAACTACCAATCATACCTCGGTAGAGTTTAGTGTCTACTGATATTTCTTGCTCGTCTTTGTCAAGTTTGGTTGAGGGACTCATTGGAGTTCCCAAAACCTTTCCGTCTTCCATGTTGATGTGCTTGAGTAGTTCTCGTACATACTTTGATTGGTTGATGAAGGTTCCATTTTTCGCTTGTTTAATTTGGAGTTCAAGTAAAAACGTGAGCTCGCCCATCATACTCATCTCAAACTCTTTTTGCATGCATAAAGAGAATTGCTTGCACAATTTTTCATTAGTTGCACCAAAAATAATATCATCTACGTATATTTGCACAATAACTATATCTTCATTGTTCATTTTGATGAATAAAGTTGTGTCAATCTTTCCTCTTGTAAATTCATTTTTTAACAAAAAATTACTTAATCTATCATACCAAGCTCGTGGAGCTTGCTTTAAACCATACAATATTTTTGTTAGTTTAAATACATGATTTGGATAGTGATAATCTTCAAAACTAGGTGGTTGTTCAACATATGCTTCCTCATTTATGAAACTATTTAGAAAAGCACTTTTTACATCTATTTGAAAATTTTAAAGTTCTTATAGGATGCATATGCTAATAACATGCGAATGGCTTCTATCCTAACTACATGTCACGGCCCAAAACCCGGGGTCACGTGAAAATTTACTAAACACCAGTTTTATGAAAATAGGTTTTCATACATTTAAATCCATTTGTTGAAATCAAAAGAAAAGCCAATATGCATCTCTCATAAATGGTAAATATCCTGTATCACATGCATAAGTATATCGCCTTATGGCATATAAAATTGGCCTTCAAGAACAGGCAAACCAAAAAGGAAAACAACTAAAGTTTTCCATCATCCGTCAACACGGGTACCGCAGGATCTACTCCAGATCAACATGCATATCATCACCTGAAAAAGGGTTTTATACAGAAAATCCTACTACGTGAGTCGAAACCCAATAGAAATATACTACAAAATTATAAAGCAGGATATGCAATCATATGGTGGGAGCTAGCTCAACCACAAGCCAAAACCAAGCATTATATCTAATGCTAGCGACAGTTAAAGAAAACTGTAATTACAACATGGTTTTCCACTCATAATGCACAACCGAGGAAAATAGGATAAAAACAGTTTGCTCCACCCAGGCCACACCGCCGAGGAGAAGGATAAAACCAGTTCGCTTCACTCGGACCACAGCCGAGGAGAAAGATAAAATGAGATCCTATGTACCGACTCCGTCACATAACAGAGGTAACAACGATAGACCCCTGTCTAGTATCTAATCCCCATACATCATAGGGCCGGTTAGATACACACAGGTTCTATACGGAGTACCACAACGTAACCACTCAATTTACGGGCCCGAAATCAGGGGGTACAGAGCACCCGACCACTCAATTTACGGGGACTAACCCGAAGGTACAGAGAACGTTTTCGGACTTACACCGAGGGCAACTCGTGCCACTACCCGCTATCCCGGTACATCTAGATAATTATTTTACCAAATCCAAAATATTTTCACATCCGTACAAAGATCCATCCATCAACATGGAGATCAAGTCAAAAATATTTTCAAAGATGAGACTCAACCCCAAATGTTAGCTCCAAACCTTCAAAACAGTAATGTCCAACACAAACCCACGATGCCCACGAAGACACCACAACCCCCAAGGGACATGGAGTTTGACAAAAAGTTCCAACAAGGATGAAAAACAACCTTTCCCAAACATTCGGCAAAAAACGGGCGAAAAACAGTTTGGAAAACTTGACACACCCTCACTATTTTGCTCATAACTTTTTCTACAAAAAATATTTTAATGTGAGAGAGGTGTCATTGGAAAGACGACTTGAGGGGCTTCAACTTGATCACAAAAATGACCTGATTCCGAGTCCAGATGAGGGAGATATGGTAAAAAAAATGGCTCTGCGCCGCAGCCAGAATGCTGGCGCGCGGCACGGTGCTCGAGCGCCGCAACCAGTGCACAAATCAGCATTACGCCCCTATTTTTTTTGTTTCTTTTTTTTTAAACCCCAAAACATGAATAAACCCTAAAATCAAGCCTCCAAACATACTTTTCAAAACTCACGGACATATCCAAACCCAAAACAACCATCTAGCTTCGATATAAACTATCAAAACCCGAAATCATTCAACCGAAATGACGAAAAACAGTTTTAAAACTAAAAACTTGTTTTCTCGAACATAAATCACGTTTTTATACATTTTTACATGGTGAAACATCATAAGATTACATATAGTACCCTTATACAGTAGTAGAATTTGAGATCCTACCTCATTGGGTCAAAAACCTGACATCTCATTCCAAAAACACGATGTCTCAATCTGCGTGCAAAATCGAGCTTCATCGAAATTGAATTTCGTCCAGATGGATGCGAAGAGCATGATGCCTATACCAAGGATCGGCTATTGATTCGTGAAAAACCAAACCCCGGGCCCCCGAGAAGTTAGATAGAAGGAGGAGAGAAAAAAAGAAAACTTAGGAGCTAAGTTTTGAAAAATATCTTTTTGAAAATATCTAACTCCTTATATTTATAGGTCTCCAAAATATCTTTTGTTTTTGAAATTTTTAAATTCGCATTGTAACTCCCAGCAGCCCTCGGAACCAACCCCGCATGCTTACTTAAACCAAAACAAGCATCAAAGCACATATACGCATATTAAAGCAAAAATGCTGAAAAGGCATCAAAATACAAAAACTGCATAAATAAACAAAATGAAACGGTACAGGGTCTCACAGCACTCCCCCCTTAAGAAATTTTGCCCCCAAAATTCACTACAAGGTCACGAGGTGAACAACTTCGGGTATCTAGCACGCACTCCAAACTCAAGCTCCCAAGTCGCTTCCTCAACCCCATGCTGAAGCCACTGGACTTTGACGTAAGAGATCATTCTCCCCTGTAACACCTGCTCTTTCGTATCAAGAATCCTCACAAGGCGTTCCTCATAGGTGACATCCTCATCAACCCGCAGCTCAGCCTAATCTAACACATGCGAAGGATCAGGCTCATACCTCCGAAGCATGGAAACGTGAAAGATGTTGTGCACAGATGCTAACTGAGGTGGCAAAGCCAGGCGGTATGCTACCATGCCAATCCATTCCAGGATCTCAAAAGGTCTAATAAAGCGCGGTGATAGCTTCCCGATGCGGCCAAACCTCATCAAGCCTCTGCGTGGAGAGACCTTCAGAAACACATGATCTCCCACTGCAAACTCTAATGGTCTCCTCCTCTGATCAGCATAACTCTTCTGGCGGCTCTGAGCTGTCACCAGACGCTGACGAATCACGGTAATCTACTCCGTCGTCTCCCGCACTAGGTTGGGTCCCAAAATAGTGGTCTCACCCACCTCTGTCCAACACACAGGTGATCTGCACAGTCTATCATACAGAGCCTCACACGGTGCCATCCAAATACTGGATTGATAGTTGTTGTTGTATGCAAACTCTGCCAATGATAAATGATCCTCCTAAGAACCCCAAAAATCAAGCACGCATGCTCTCAACATGTCCTCCAAAATCTGGATGGTCCTCTCATACTGGCCATTCGTTAGTGGGTGAAAAGCTGTATTAAAAGTCAAGCTCGTCCCCAAAGTCATTTGAAGACTCTTCCAAAAATGCGATGTAAAGCACGGGTCTCGATCAGAAACAATAGTCACCGGTACTCCGTGTAGTCAGACTATCTCCCGAACATACAACCTACCTAATTTATCCACCGAATCCCACACTCGAATGGGAAGAAAATATGCTGACTTCGTCAGCTCATCAACCACAACCCAAATAGCATCATATCCTGCCGGCGATCGAGGAAGTCCCGATACAAAATCCATCGTGATATGCTCCAACTTCCACTTAGATATAGGTAAAGCCTGCAATAATCCTCCCGGTCTCTGGTGTTTCACCTTTACTTGCTGACAAGTAAGGCATCGAGAAACGAATCGGATCACGTCCCTCTTTATTCCCGTCCACCATAACTGACGACGCAAGTCATGATACATCTTCGTGCTTCCTGGATGCACTACAAGACGTGAATGATGGAACTCATGTAGAAACTCGATACGGCATGACTCTGGCATGAAAAGTCGCCCTGTCAACCTCAAACTCTGATCTGGGCCTACCATCCATGCTGCTGTGTCCTTCCCACTAGCAATGCGGTCCCGTATCATCTGAGCCTCTAACACGTGTGCAACCAATGCAGTCTGAGAAGCTACTGAATATAAGGTCCCACCTATCCCTGTCTTCCCGAGACACATATCAAACTCCTCAACATCTCTAAGCATATCCCATTCTCGCATAGCCAAAGAAGCTAACGAGACATGAGATCTCCTACTGAGCGCATCAGCTACGACATTTGCCTTTCCCGGATGGTAATGCAAATCAAAGTCGTAGTCTCCCAGCAGCTCCATCCAACGACGTTGGCGAAGATTCAAGTCCTTTTCTGAAAATAAGTATTTTAAGCTCTTGTGATCAGAGAAGACCTCGAAGTGCTTACCATACAAATAATGCCGCCATGTCTTCAAAGCGAAGACCATGGCTGACAACTCCAGATCATGCATCGGGTAGTTCATCTCATCTGTCTTCAGCTGTCGCGAGCCGTAGGCTACAACCTTGCCTCCCTGCATCAAAACACAGCCTAACCCATCATGTGACGCATCACAGTACACCGTATACCCCAAACCTCTCTCTGGAATGATCAGCATTGGCGTAGTAGTCAATCTCCTCTTCAGCTCCTGGAAAGCTGACTCACAGGACTCGCTCCACAAGAACATAACTCCCTTCCGCGTCAGACGCGTCATCGGTGCTGCCAACCTAGAAAAGTCCTTGACGAACCGTCGGTAATAGCCTGCCAGACCCAGAAAACTACGAATCTCAAAGACGTTCTTCGGTCCACTGATCAGTCTTCGCCAACTGATGCAGTGATGGATTGGCAGCGACCAGTCTTCGCCAAGTCCGCTAATGCTGTGGCCATCCAATCGTTTTGATGCAGTGATGTAGTGATGGATTGGCAGCGACCGAAGAACGTCTTGATGCTTGTTTTGGATTGGCAGCGACGAATCACAGCAATCTCCACCTTCTCTCTAACTTCTCGGGGGCCTAGGAGATGACAGAGCAGATTGCCGTGATTCGTCAGTGTCTGGTGACAGCTTAGAGCCGCCAGAAGAGTTATGTTGATCAGAGGAGGAGACCGTTAGAGTTTGTAGTGGGAGATCATGTGTTTCTGAAGGTCTCTCCACGCAGAGGTTTGATGAGGTTTGGCCGCAGCGGGAAGCTATCACCGCGCTTTATTGGACCTTTTGAGATCCTGGAACGGATTGGCGTGGTAGCATATCGCCTGGCTTTGCCACCTCAGTTAGCATCTGTGCACAACATCTTTCACGTTTCCATGCTTCGGAGGTATGAGCCTGATCCTTCACACGAGTTAGATTGGGCTGAGCTGCGGGTTGATGAGGATGTCACCTATGAGGAACACCTTGTGAGGATTCTTGATACGAAAGAGCAGGTGTTATGGGGGAGAACGATCTCTTACGTCAAAGTTCAGTGGCTTCAGCATGGGGTTGAGGAAGCGACTTGGGAGCTAGAGTCTGGGGTGCATGCTAGATACCCGGAGTTGTTCACCTCGTGACCTTGTAGTGAATTTCAGGGGTGAAATTCCTTAAGGGGGGAGAGTTGTGAGACCCTGTACCGTTCTGTTTTGTTTATATATGCATTTTTTGGTATTTTGACGCCTTTTTAGCATTTTTTCTTTAATATGCGTATATGTGTTTTGATACTTGTTTTGGTTTAAATAAGCATGCGGGGTTGGTTCAGGGGGCTGCCGGGAGTTACAATGCGAATTTTAAAAATTTAAAAATAAAAAATATTTTGGAGACCTATAAATATCAGGAGTTAGATATTTTCAAAAAGATATTTTTCAAAACTTAGCTCCTAAGTTTTCGTTTTTTCTCTCCACCTTCTCTCTAACTTCTCGGGAGCCCGGGGCTTGGTTTTTGACGGATCAACAGCCGATCCTTGGTATAGGCATCGTGTTATACGCATCCATCAAAACGGAATTCAATTTCGACGAAGCTCGATTTTGCATGCAGATCGAGACATTGTGTTTTTAGAACGAGATGACGGGTTTTTGACCCAACGAGGTAGGATCTCAAATTCTACTGCTGTATAAGGGTACTATATGTAATCTTATGATGTTTCATCGTGTAAAAATGCAAAAAAACTTTATTTATGTTCGAGAAAACAAGTTTTTAGTTTTAAAACTATTTTTCATCGTTTTAGTTGAATGATTTTGGGTTTTGATAGTTTATATCGAAGCTAGATGGTTGTTTTGGGTTGTGATATGTCCGTGAGTTTTGAAAAGTATGCTTGGAGGATTGATTTTAGGGTTTATTCATGTTTTGGGGTTAAAAAAAAGAAGAAACAAAACAGGGGCGTAATGTTGGTTTGGGCGTTGGTTGGGGCGTTGGTTGCGGCGCTCGAGCGCCGTGTCGCACGCCAGCATTCTGGCTGGCACAGTGCCATTTTGTTTTGACCATATCTCTCTCATCCGAACTCGAAATTAGGTCATTTTTGTACTCAAATTGAAGCCCCGCAAGTCTTCTTTCCAATAACACCTTTCTCACATTAAAATTTATTTTGTAGAAACAGTTATGACCAAAATAGTAAGGGTGTGTCAAGTTTTCCAAATTATTTTTCACCCATTTTTGGCCGAATGTTTGAGAAAGGTTGTTTTTCATCATTGTTGGAACTTTTTGTCAAACTCCATGTCCCTTGGGGGTTGTGGTGTCTTCATGGGCATCGTAGGTTTGTGTTGGACGTTAGTGTTTTAGAGGTTTGGAGCTAACCTTTGGGGTTGAGTCTCATCTTTGAAAATATTTTTAGCTTGATCTCCATGTTGATGGATGGATCTTTGTACGGATGTGGAAATGTTTTGGATTTTGTAAAATGATTATCTAGATGTACCGGGATAACGGGTATTGGCACGAGTTACCCTCGGTGTAAGTCCAGAAACATGCGCAGCGTAGGTGCTCTGTACCTTCGGGTTAGTCCCCGTAAATTGAGTGGTTGGGTGCTCTGTACCCTCGGGTTTTGGGCCCATAAATTGAGTGGTTACGTTGTGGTACTCCGTATAGAACCTGTGTGTTTCTAACCGGTCCCATGATGTATGAGAATTAGATACTGGACATGGGTCTATCGTTGTTACCTCTGTCATGTGACGGAGTCGGTACATAGGATCTCATTTTATCTTTCTCCTCAGATGTGGTCCGAGTGGAGCAAACTGGTTTTATCCTTCTCCTCGGCGGTGTGGCCTGAGTGGAGAAAACTGTTTTTATTCTATTTTCCTCGGTTGTGCGTTACGAGTGGAAAACCATGTTGTAATTACAGTTTTCTTTAACTGTCGCTAGCATTAGTTATAATGCTTGGTTTTGACTTGTGGTTGAGCTAGCTCCCACCATGAGTGCATATCCTGCTTTACACCTTTGTAGTCTATTTCTATTAGGCTTCGGCTCACGTAGTGGGATTTTCTGTATAAAACCCTTTTTTAGGTGATGATATGCATGTTGATCTAGAGTAGATCCTGTGGTGCCCGTGTTGACGGATGATGGAAGACTTTTAGTTGTTTTCCTTTTTGGTTTACTTGTTCCTGAAGGCCGATTTTGTACGCCATAAGGCGATATACTTATACATGTGATACAGGATGTTTACTGTTTATGAAAGATGCATATTGAGTTTTCTTTTGATTTCAACAGTTGGATTTGAATGTATGAAAACCTATTTTCATAACACTGGTATTTGGTGAATTTTCACGTGACGCCGGGTTTTGGGGCGTGATACTACAGGTGCATAGGTTTTTTCAAAATCAATTTCTTTTTCTTGATTATAGTTTTGTGCAACTAATCTAACCTTGTTATGGACCACAATACCATTTTCATCATTTTTATTTTTATATATCCATTTTGTTCCAATTATTGTATGATCTTTAGGCCTATGAACTAAACTCCAAATTTTATTTCTTTTGAATTGGTTTAATTCTTCTTGCATAGCTATTATCCAAGATTCATCTTCGAGTGCATCATTTATATTTTTAGGTTCTTCTTGTGAGAGAAAAGTAAGATGATCACAAATATTTTTTAAAGAAGATCGAGTTGTTACCCCTCGTGAAGGTTCACCTATTATTTGCTCCATAGGGCGGTCTTTCACTGTCTTCCATTCCTTTGGTAGTTCTATATGCTCATCTTGACTTTGAGGCTCATGAACCTCGATGCTTTTGGCTTTGTCTTCCTTAATTTGCATTTCTTCAATTCCTTTGTTAATATCTAGATCATCATCAACTGGAAACTTGGAAGCAAAAGGATTAGCTTCATCAAAAGTTATATGAATGGATTCGACTAATGTCATAGTTTTCTTATTGTATACTCTATAAGATTTACTATTTGTAGCATACCCAAGAACTAATGTCATCAGATTTTGATTCAAAAATTTTCAATTCGTCTTTATGATTTAAAATAAAGCATTACATCCAAAGACATGAAAATAAGAAATATTGGACTTTCTACCATTCTATAGTTCATAAGGAGTTTTGTTTAAGTGATATCTTATAAAAACTCGATTCATTACATAACCAGTAGTATTTACTGCCTCGGTTAAAAAATATTTAGGTATTTTGTGTTCATTTAGCATGGTGCGTGCCATTTCTTATAAAGATATATTTTTTCTCTCAACAACCCCATTTTGTTGAGGAGTTTGAGGTGCAGAAAAATTATGAGAAATTCTATTTTGGTCACAAAAATTTTCAACATCTTTATTTTTAAATTCTTTTTCTCTATCACTACGAATGTGTAGAATAGAATAGCCATTTTCATTTTGAATTTTTCTATAAAGTTTGGCAAATACATTACATACTTCACCTTTTGATGTAAAAAATAAGACCCATGTATACCTTGAAAAATCATCAACTATAACAAAACTATATGCTTTTCCTCCAAGACTTTAGGGTTTCATAGGATCAAATAAATCAAGATGAAGTAATTGTAGTCGCCTACTTGTAGACAATTCTTGTTTCTTTTTGAAACTTGTTTTGGCCTGCTAACTAAATTGGCAAGCATCACAAACTTTATCTTTGATAAATTTAGTCTTAGGCTAGCCTTTGACCAAATCTTTCTTGACAAGTTTGGATAGGAGATCCATGCTAACATGACTTAACCTCCTATGCCATAACTAACTAGTTTCATTACAGCAGAAAAGCATTTAACATTTTGAGAATTTAGATTTTCAAAATCAATAGTGTAAACATTTTCATATTTTTTTGCAACAAATAAAACTTTATTACTTTCTTTGTTTTCAACAATACAAATGTCATGCAAAAATTTTACACTATAACTTTTATCACATAGTTGACTAATACTAAGGAGATTATGTTTGAGATCGTCAACAAGGAGTACATTATCAATAGATAGGGAAGATTCCTTACCGATCTTACCTATACCAATAATTTTACCTTTTTCGTTGTCTCCAAAGGTTACATAACCTCCATCCTTGGGTGTTAAGCATAAGAATTTTGACTTGTCACCCGCCATATGTCTTAAGCATCCACTATCTAAGTACGATATTTCTTTTGATGATGAGGATTTCAAGCATACCTACAAAACAGTTCAAGTGATTTTCTTTGGTATCTAAATCTTTTTGGGTCCTATAGGATTAGTGTCTTTTACTCTCCAAATCATTTTTGAGACACCATTATTTCTCTTTAGTGGGCAATCAAATTTAACGAGGCAATTTCTTTTGCATTGAAAAGAGATTATATTCTCATAGACATTTTTTGAAAATGAATTTGAAAAGATCTTTGATTCTTTTACAAAATAATTTTTAGATTTAAGTTTTACTTCTTCATTGTATCCAATTCCTTCTTTATTCAATGATCTTCTTTGTGCTCCTAAAATGTTTTCAAAATTCTCTTTTCCATTAGTGAATTTGTAGATGATTTTTGAATAACCTTCTAATTTTCTTAGTTCACAAGAGATATCATTTTTAATATTTTTATCTTTTAAGTTCGTGAGTTCTTTTCTTAACATGTCATTTTCTTTTGTTAATTTAAAAATCTCATTTTCAGAAATTTTTGTTAATTTATCATATTTAACCTTCAAAATAAATTTTTCTTTTTCCAAAGATTCAATTTGCAAAGTATGTTCTTTAGACATGTTTTCTTCTTCATTTTTAGCATTTTCATTTAAGGATCTTAATTCTTCAATTTCTTTAGAGAACTTTTTATTTTTATTTTTTATTTTTTAATTTTTCTTTTCTAATTTCAAAAGACTTTTATGTAAATTAAAATTTTAATTTTTAAGTTGATCATATGATGATATAGAGTAAGAGGAACAAGATTTATAGCATGAATTAGAGAGAGAATTTACCTCTATACTTGCCATCAAGCAGAAGCTAGCAATTTTTTCGTCGCTTGAACTATTGCTTGACTCGTTTGAATCTGTGTCATCTCACGTGATTGCTTTCATGGTCTTCTTTTTCTTCTTTGATTCATTTTTGAGTAAAGGACATTGTGGCCTAATGTGCCCAGTTTTGTTGCAGTTGTAGTAAGTGAGTGGTTCTTTCTTGAGGTCACACTTGCTTGAATCTCCTTTGTTGAATTTTGTGCCTCAAAATCTTCTTGAAAGCCTTTTGTCTCGTTTGAGGAATTTACTAAATTTTCTTGTGATAAGAGCCATGTCATCATCATTGATTTTCTCATTCTCTTCATCACTAGAACTCTCTTTTGAAGCTTTAGGGGCAATGAACTTTTGGACCTTGTTTTGTTCGTTGACTCTTTCATTTATCTTGAGTATGTCAGCAGTGATCCAATAAGCTCATCCAAGGTCATCATCCTTAGATTTCTTGCCTCGGAGATGGTTGTAGCCTTAGCTTTCCAAATATAGGGCAAAGCTTTAAGTACTTTCCATAAAAGCTTATAAGATTGGTAAGTTTTTCCAAGTGCATTAAGAGAATTGATAATATGTGTAAATCACGTGTACATGCTAGATATAGTTTCATTATAATTCATTTTAAAGCTTTTATATTCACTAATTAGTCTATCAATCCTAGAGTCTTTAACATCTTGTGTGCCTTCATAAGTAATTTCTAATTTTTTTTCATATTTTTTTTGTACTTTTACATGTCATTATACGATTATATTCGTTAAGATCTAAAGCACAATATAATGCATTCATAGTACTAGAGTTTATTTAAAGTTGCTTCATATTATTTTTATTCATTTCTTCTTCTAGTTTATGAACTTCTTTACCTTCTACAATTTTAGTGGAAGTGAAATTACCTTGTACGATCACTTTCCAAGCCCTCAAATCCATGGTTTGAATAAAGATTCTCATTCTTTGCTTCCAAAAGGTGTGGTTAATACCACAAAAAATTAGAAGCCTTGTAGAGGACTGACCCTCTCCAAAAGGGGATATACCAATGTCTGCCATAGATCTTTTTCACAAAAACTTGTTAAGAATAATGCGATTAGCTCTGATACCAAATGATAGTAAGTGTGTAATCCCAATAGGGGGTGAATTGGATATTAAAAAATTTGTTCAAGTAAATATTCTAATTCACTTATAACACTTCTTGTTTGAAGATTAAAGTGCAAGTATATTTTAATTAATCTTATGAACAAAAACTTTTTGTTAGAAGATTTAAGTGCAATTGTAGATTTTAATTTATAATATTTAAAACTTCTAGTTAACTAGATTCAACACTTTTCTTGTTTTAATAATTCAAATACAAGTCTAGCTGTGAGACCCCGAACCTTTTCTTTATGGTTATTTATATATTTGATGTGTTTTTCTTCAGTATATGGATAGCATCGTTGTATAGTTTATGCTTAGCAGTTGTAGAGCATCATGTATAAATGTGTTATACGCTTTCTGGGGTTTGGTAGAGGCTTGTTTGAACCTTAGAAACCTATATTTACCTTAAAAACGTCAGAAAAATCTCTGCCCAGCCGTTCGGTCGATTGAGGGGCTCGGTTCAGTCGACTGAACTGAGTTTTTTGGGTTCGATCGACCGAACTCAGGGGTTCGATCGACTAGACAGAATGTTTTTGGCGAGTTTATAAACATCCCAGTGGGATGAGATATTTTTATTCTCTTGCTTTCAAGCTAAGTTAACCCCTTTCCTCTGCCTTCTCTCTAGCTTTGAGGGCCCGGGGGTTGGTTTTGGGTTGATCCATTTGCGGATCCTTGCTATCAGGGTCGAGGGCTTCGCATCCATCTGGTCGAATTCTCATTCTGACGCTGTTTAGTTTTGAGACGTCAAGTTCTTGACTCTCTAAGGTAGGATTCTAGACCCTACTATTGTATAAGGGTGATATATATGTGGTTATACGTGTTTTCACTGGGTAAAAAATATATTAAATATGATTTTCATGTGTAACCGTGATTTTTGGGTAAAAGTAAAATTTTATGCATTTTCTCAGTTGTATACATGTTTCGAGTATGTGGTATTCGTAATTTTCAAAAAGAGGTTTGAAAACGAGGTGTTTTGAAAAAAAAAATGGTGAAAAACGTCTTTTGGGAGGTTTGGAGCTAACCTGCGGGGTTGAGTCTCACGCTTTAAACGTTTTGTTGGAAATGATTTTAGATCTCAATTATGATGGATTGGATCTCTTTTATACATGTGGTGTATAAACTATTTTGTGAGTTTTCGTAGTTGAGCTACGGTTGATTTTTAAATGTTTTCATAAATGTACTGTGATAGTGTGCGGTTTTGAGTTGGGCTTCTATTGCTCCTTAGTAGAAGTCCAAAAACGTGCGCAGAGTGGGTTCACTATGGTCTCTCGGGTTAATCCCCGTGAATGTGGTTTGGTTATGTTTCGTCCATCGGTCGTGGAAAACCGTAAAGAAACAAGTGCGTGGTTTGGGTGCTTTCCCATCGGCCATGGAAATCCGTAAAAAGTCGGCTGCCTCCGTGAATGGCGTTGTTGTTGTAACTCCGTATAGAACTTATCACTACCTAGCTGGCCTTAAGTGGTTCAGGACTAGGGTAATGGGCAGGAGTCTATAGTTGTTACCTTTGTCTGTACGGCAAAGTCGGTACATAGGATTTTATTTACATCTTTTCTCCTCGGCTGTGTGATCCGAGTGGAGCATACTATTTATTTACAATTTTTCCTTAACTGTGGCATGATATCTGTTAGGATGATATGCATAGTTTGAAGGATAAAAAACGTAGATTTTTATGAGATAAAACCTTTTTGAGACTCGTGGTAGTCTGATGCAAACTTGTAATTTTGGAAGAAAAACCTTTTTAGCTCCTGTGGTTGAGCCCGTGTGTGTGTAATTGCATAGTCTGCTTTACAGTTTTATTGTCTATATTCTATTTGTTGGAGGCAATACTACCAAGATCATTATTTTTGTAAAACGATTTTCGGTAAAAAATTAATTGGATGGGCAAACACCGAAATGGGCTCTATATAAAACTTCTGACATCGAACGATCAAAAATAAACCCATGCAACCAAAGTTAATTTAGAAGAATACCTCTTGTAGATCTAATCTTCAACTACGACTTGATTCCGAGTTGAACCTTCTGTCAGATCTTCTATCGTATTCTCTTATGCGATCCTCGAACGTAGTGTGAGCTACGATCCTCTGAGAACTTGTACTGGCAGAACCACGATATATTTTTTGAGTCTTGAAAGACAAAAATAATCTATCAAGAATGGTATGAAAATCAATCAAAACTGGTTTAGCCTACTCGCATATATATGTAGGGCTATAGCAGGGACCTGAGGAGTAATTATGAGTAAGACTTCTAGTGAAACACAGATACCTACGGGTGGTTTCTGCAATTATGAAAAGATGCAGCGATTTTTACAATTTTTATAAAATACTGAATTATAGTTCACACCACTAAAGAACTATAATTACACTCTGATCCATAATCTCAAGACCTTCTTGCATTGAGCTCATGTTATTAAATGATTACCATTTCTACCCATGTTAAGATTCCTGATACCCGCCAATTAAATTTAATTACTGATAATTTGATTTAATCGGCATCTTCATATTCCTTAAACCCTTCCTCTTAACTTATTTGACTACCGGATAATTAAATCTACCTGCAGGGTTTGGCACAGTCAAAACTTATAAGCATCCTTAAGGAGGTATCGTCAATCCCGATCTTTCGAGACGTGGATTCCGTCAATAATTAATATTTTTTATATAAATAATACCACTATCCAACTCACTGGGAATATAGATCCATATAATATCGCACCTTCTAATGAATCAAAGTAACGAATATTAAATATACACAAATCAATAATTATTTCAGGATTAAGAGGATAAGCACTATTTATAATAACATTGGGGTGTGAATTAATTTATATAGGCAGTATTTAGTACTAAATTAATTTTCCAAAATGTACCGTTCAATGCACACAAAGTGTACTGGCACAGAGCATCGAAACAATAGACGACGCTATTATCTATTCTCCGTAACCAAGATAGGCCTACTAAAATTCTGTGCCACAGTCGTACCGATGGTATGTCCATTTTCATCTAAACTGTGAACATAAAACTTATATTCTGTAAGTACCTAAAATATGGTCTTCTGTGTGTAAGCCGTACTCTATACACCAGATTAAATATTGTACATAATATTAGACATCCATACCTATCAAAAAAATAATATACATACATTACTCATAAAGATTATCATGAAATGAAAAACTAATTTTATTAAAAAATAAAATTAAATACTAAAAATATAATTTTCAGTATACCAACCCTAATAATTTTTCACTTATACTCAAAATCATGTTGTTATACATCTGACTCCTGTGCCCTCTACATGGCTATCAAAAAATCGCAGCCGGTAAGCACTTTGTAAAAGATCTACAAGGTTGTCTCCTGATGTAAGTACTATGTCTGACTAGAAATCTGAGTCTGTGTATCTAAAGGTACTAGACTGTCTACCTAGTAAACTAACATATAATTCTTAGTCCTTTTCAGGTACTTGATTATATATTCTTTACCGCAGTCCAATACTCCTACCCTGGGTTAGACTGATATATGCTAACTATGCCAACGGCAAAGCAGATATCGGGTCCAGTGAAAAGCATAGCATACATGAGGTTTTCTACTGCAGAAACATAAGAAACCGCCTTCATCTTCTCTATCTAATCAGGCGTCTTAGGACACTGATCCTTGGATAGAGTGATTCCATGCCTGAAAGGGAGAAACCATTTCTTGGAATCCTACATGCTAAAATGAGCAAGGATATCATCGATATACTCTGCTTACAATAAATCGAACATCTTTTGTTTCCAATCTCGCATAAGCTTGATCCCAAGGATGTGACTAGCTTCTCCCAAGTCCTTCATATTGAACTGCCCAGATAACCATACTTTAACCGTAGATAATGCCCCCACATCATTTCCGATGAGCAAGATATCGTCTATATAAAGTACTAAGAATATCACCACGCTTTTGTCACGCTTCTTGTACACACAGGACTCATTCAGACTTTGATCAAAATCATAAGATTTTATAGCTTGATCAAATCGAGTGTTCCAAGACCTCGATGCCTGCTTAAGTCCATAAATGGATCTTTTAAGCTTGCACAACATGTGCTCCTAGCCCTTTGCAATGATTCCGTCTGGTTGTATCATATAGATACACTCGTCAAGACTTCTGTTAAGGAAAGCTGTCTTGACGTCCATTTGCTAGATTTTGTAATCGAAATGTGCGGCAATGGATAAGGGAATCCGGATAGACTTAAGCATGACTACCGGCGAAAAAGTTTCCTCATAATCGATTCTTTCTTTCTGAGTGAACCCTTTAGCAACAAGCCTTGCTTTGAAGGTTTCAACATTCCCATCTACTTCTCTCTTTCTCTTGTAGATCCATTTTAATCCAATGGGTTTTATCACTTCGGGTGGCTCTACAAGTTTCAAGACCTGATTGAAATACATAGATTCCATATCTGAATTCATAGCCCTTTGCCCAAGATCTACATCGTTGTCTCGTAGTGCTTCATTGTAGTTACAAGGCTCGATATCTAGTTCTGACGAGATCTTGTCATAAGACTCTCCCAAGAACATATACCGATCAGGTTGATGAACAACCCTCCTACTACGACGAGTCACTACTTGTGTCTGTGTACTAACAATAACAGGCTGTGTATAATCTGAACCCTGTGCATCAGCACCCTGTTCTTGATTTGCACATGTCCCGATAATTCTCCCACTACGACGAGGTAATGGAATATTAGTGACTTGTGGTTCCTCTTCCGTTCTATTGGCATTTTCTCTCAGTTCTTCCAGAATAATTTTGCTATTGGGCCTGTGGTCCATAATATAATCCTCTTCCAAGAATCGGGCATTGGTGCTAACAATGACCTTCTGATTCTTAGGATTATAAAATAGACCACATTTCGTTTCCCTAGGATACCCCATAAAGAAACAGACTTCTATACTCTGTTTCAACTTACCCGCGTTCCCTTTCAGCATATGTGCTGGACACCCCCAAATTCGAATGTGTCTCAAACTAGGCTTACGCCCGGTCCACAATTCTGTGAGAGTAAAAGGTACTGACTTAGAAGGTACTAAGTTCAGAATGTAAGCCGCTGTCTCTAAAGTGAGTCCTCAAAACAAATGTGGTAAACCTGAATAACTCATCGTTGACCTTACCATTTTCATAAGAGTCCTATTCATTCTTCCTGCTACACCATTCTGCTGAGGAGTGCTAGGTGCAGTCAACTGGGATATAATTCTCTATGATGATAAGTAGTCCTTAAACTTTCTAAAGAGGTATTCTCCACCACGGTCGGATCGTAGTGATTTGATACTTTTACCTAGATGCTTCTCCGCCTCTATCTTGAATTATTTGAATTTCTCAAAGTATTCAGACTTACGGTGCATCCGATAAATGTATCCATACCTTGAGTAGTCATCAATGAAACTGACAAAATACTTAAAGTCACCTCTAGCCCGAATTTTCATAGGACCACACACATTAGAATGAACCAACTCCAACGGTTCTTTAGCTCTACAGCCTTTGGCCGAAAAGGGCCTCTTGGTCATCTTCCCCTCTAAGCAAGATTCACAGACTGAAAGTGCTTTCACTTTCAATGAACTCAAAGGTTCGTCTGTTACCAGTCTGTTTATCCTTTTTAGATTAATATGATCCAAGCATAAGTGCAAAAGAAACGTTTGGTTCATTAAAAAAGAAAACTTTCTCTTATATGGTAAATTAGATGTGTTATTCATTTCAGTTAGTTGCAGTGTGGGAGAGATTGGAGTAATAATATAAAGATTATCTACCAATATACCAGAACAGATAACCCGTTTATTATCCTTAATAATCACAGAGTTATTAAAATAAATAAAATATCCGTCTTTAGCCAATCCAGAAATAAAAAGTAAGTTCCTTATAATGGCAGGTATATAAATATAATCTCTCAATATTAATACCCGATCTCTACCAAAACTGAGAGTGACATCTCCTACTGCAACTGCTGTTACCTTTGTATTATTGTCCATATGTAAGTAAATCTCTCTATCACTAAGTTGTCGAGTTTTCTAGAACCCCTGCAATAAATTACAGATATGATTAGTGGCTCCCGTATCTACACACCAGGTACCGGTAGATAACACCACTAAACATGTTTTCCCAACCAGTGAACAGAAATTACCGTGATTGTTTTTCCTTCTGAGAAATATTGGACAATGCTTTTTTCAGTGTCGGGTCTGGTTGCAGTGAAAACATCTGCCTTTCAGCTTTTTTACACAAATTCGTAGCCCACTAACTACCCTAGAAATCGTGTCTTCCTGTTTCTGAACCTTTTTCTTCTTCATGTCTTTCGGCCCAGAGGAAGAACCTTTTTCTGAAATAGACACATTTCCTGGTATTGAAGGAATACCATTTGTAGTTAAAGTTATATTTTCAGTCAACAAAATTTGATCCCGTAAGTTTGTTTTCTTTGAGTATTGAAGCGAAAGGGTTGAAATTCATTTTAATATTGAGAATCACATAATTAAAAAATCGTTAATTATGATGAGCAAAACTTTGAATTTATTTTAATTTGGTTCCCTCTACCATTTTAAAATTAATTCGCCAGCAGCCTGGTAACCTGAGAATAGCATGCCACGTTGGGTGGACGTCTACTATCATTCATAAGACTAGACATGCCAATTTCTTTTAATTTTACTATCTAGGCAACTGACCATACCAAGTAAATTTAAGTAGTTGACATAATTTCAGTTCAGCATATAATAGCAGTAACTCAGTTGGAGAGGATACTATTATATACAGATAAGTGTTAACCATCACCTAATCCCAAATTAATCGCTTCGCAATGAACCATTTAGTTGGAGAAGTGATCCACATTAACAATTATCCAAAATAATCCCTAAAGGAGGCTTGTACTAGCGATACCGCAATTAATCTGTCCATTGGGGAGGAAGGTCTTACTGCCGACACGCAGGGTTTAATTGCATCGCCTACAAATTAGTGATGAAGACCGCGAGATTTATCTGTGAATAAATTTTCTCTCCCACTTAGATTTTTAAAACATTTTTAGGATTATAAAAATCTGTTTAATTAAAATAAATTTATTAATTTCGAAAGCCACACGATCTGAAAGATTCAAATATCTTTCCGTGTACACGATTCCAAAAATTTTGATTTATCAAACTATCTTTTGAAAGTCATACGATCTGAAAAAATCAAACATCTTTCCGTGTATACGATTCTAAATATTCTGATTTATCAAACAATTTTTTTATGTTTAAATGCGTAACAAATAGAATTTAATAAATACACAGTTTTTCCTCTAACTTTTCAACTAAAGTATTGATTAAATGTATTTATTTATTTTATTTTTTGTTCTACAGTTTTTGGAAAATAATAATTTATTTCGATTAAATATTTTTCTATTTAATTAATTCAAAAACTAGAATTAATTCACACGTTTTTTCAAGATATATAATTTTAAAAAAATCATCTTAAACTTGATATTTTGTAAAAAATAAAATATTTAAGATTTTTTTATTTAATTAAAATTAATTAATTAAAAAAAACTTAATTTTATTTTTTATTACAAAATATTTTAATTAATACCGAATATTCGAATTAATTAAATTAACAGGATAAATAAAACCAATATATATATCATCAATGCAGTTAAAATATATAAAAATAAATTAAATACAAGATAAATAAAAAATATCCCGATTTTATGATCTATTTGAAACTCTAAAGAGTTTGAGTCTTCTGTTTGAAATGATAAGCTTCAAAAATCTTTTTTTGAATTAGCTTTCTGTTTGGATAAACACAGAAGACGATTTGTGCTGCAGCTTATGTTGATCTGAAGCATTTAATCCTAAGCATCCCAAAAAAAATTCCCACCAATCCGAAAGTCTCTGCTGTAGCGCTTCATGCTGCATCCGTGTTTGGCTTGGGAATTGCTGCTTTGAACTTGGAAAAATTCTGGACCGAATACATCATGGAAAATCGCAGCATTTTGCTTCTTGCGTTTGTAAAACACTGAAACAGTGTTTGGTTTTGGGAATCCAGAAACCAATCAAACACATGGGATTGTCGCAGCTTTTGGGACTGCCGAAACAGTGTTTTCGTTTGCGATGCTTCTGCCGAAACAGCTTGTACTTCTGAATCAGTGCTGCGTTTGGATGGGAAAAACACCAAAATAGTTTTTTCTTAGAATTGTTGTGCTGGAGAAGAATCCTGCTGCTGCGCCACTGTTGATGTATTTGAAATCCGTCCCTTCTTGGGATTGGCTGCCTTGCGCTTGGAAACCGACGAAATTTGCGCTGCTGATTGTTTGGAGAACAATGCTGCACTGTTTGAAAACACAGGCACTGCATTGTTTGAAAACACAGGCCACTTTTTTCTTATCAGCGGGGAAGAAACCGAAACAGGCGCTGTTTTGGGATTTGATCAAGATGTTTTGGGAAAATTGGTTGGACAGTTTTGGCTTTTTTTTTTGAAAACCGGTTCAGTGTTTTCTTGGAAGAAAAACCGCAGCACACCTTTTGCAATCAAAAAGTCCCCGCAGCCTTAGGCTGCGTTTGGCATCTTTTTCATGGTTTCCAAATCCCATGTTTTTCACGGATCTTCGTACTGTTCTTCGTTTTCTCTCTATCTTTTTTTAAATTTTGATTATCCAAAAACAAAATCTTGAGAGACTGAAAAAATTGTAAAGCAAACGCCGGAACCATCGCCAGTTGTCGCCGCCTACCACCGCTAGTTGCTGCCGCCTTTATTCTTCCAAACTTGTTCTTATTTTCTTTTTCTAATAAACTAGAAAAAAAAACCTAAAGAACATAAAATATTTTTACATTGATCCTATACCTCCGTAGAGTTCACAATCAATCTAAAAAATTAATCTATCACGGTCAACTCCCGTAATTAAAAAATTAATAATTATCCACGCATTCAATCAAACATGAAAATAAATGATGATAATAAAATCGGGATTAGAACACCTGCAAAACAAAGTTAGCACAGTTCTAAATCCTTCCGGCCCCAATAAATCGTAAACAAAAAATAAAATGGCTATAATACCAATTTGTTGGAAGCAAAACTGCCAAAGTAATTATTTTTGTAAACGATTTTTGGTAAATAATTAACTGAACGGGCAAACGTCGAAATGAACTCCAGATAAAACTTTTGACGACGAACGATTAAAATAAAATCCGTGTAACCAAAGTTAATTTAGAAGAATACCTTTTGTCAATCGATTCTTTAACTATGATTTGATTTCGAGTTGAAACTCCTATCAGATCTTCGATCGTATTTCCTTATGCGATCCTCGAACGTACTGTGGGATACGGACTATTGAGAACTCGTACCGATAATATTCAGATATATTTAAGTCTTAAAAAATAAAAATGATATATCAATAATAATACAACTCGTTCAGTATACCCGCAAATATATATGGCTACAACAGGGACTTAGGGAGTAATTATAAGTTAGACTTTCAGTGGAACATAGACGCCTAACAGTAGTTTCTACAATTATGAAAAGACAAGCGGCGATTTCTGTAATTTTCATAAAATACTGAATTACAGTTCACACCACTAAAGAACTATAATTTCACTTTGACCCATAATCTCAAGACCTTCTTGCATTGAGCTCCTGTTATTAAATGCTTATCATTTCTCCCCACGTTAAGATTTTCGATACTCGCAAATTAAATTTAATTACTGACAATTTAATTTAATCGGCATCTTGATATTCCTTAAACCATTCCACTTAACTTATTTGACCACCGGATAATTAAATCCACCTGCAGGGTTTAGCCCGGTCAAAACTTATAAGTATCCTTAAGGGGGTATCGTCAATCCCAATCTTTCGGAACGTAGATTTCGTCAGTAATTAATATTTGCCATATAAATAATACTGCTATCCATCTCACCGGGAATATAGACCCGTATAAGATCACACCCTCTAATGAATCAAAATAACGTATATTAAATTTATGCAAATCAATAATTATTTCAGGATTAAGAGGATAAGCACTATTCATAATAACCTTTGGGCGTGAATTAATTTATATAGTCAGTATAAAATTAATTACCCGAAATGTCCCATTCAATACACATAAAATGTACTAGCACAGAAAGTCGAAATAATAAATAATACTATTATCTGTTCCCTATAACGAAGACATGCCTAGTAAAACTCTGTGCTACAGTCGTACTGATGGTATGTTCATTTCCATCTAAACTGTGAACATAAAACCTATATTTGCAAAAATCTAAAATTTGGTCTTTTGTGTGTAAGCCGTACTCTACACACCAGATTAAATACTATATAGAATATTGGACATCTATATATAACAAAGAACTGATATACATATATTGCTCATAAAGATTCTCATAAAATAAAAAATTAAATTTATTAAAAAATAAAATAAAATACTAAAAATATGATTTCGGTATACCAATCCTAACATAGTCCGACCGTGATATTCCTTTATCCAGGCCATGACCTTTGTCTTGGGCTAAGAGTGTGAAGATGTCTTTAAAAGCTTCAAGATGTTTATGCTTTATACTTTTCTTTTCCTCTTTGCTGTTCTGATGTGTATTCCTTCTCTTATACCCTTGTTTCCTTTCTTGAGGGGCAATGAATAGTAGATCTAACACCAGATTAGTGGGTTGTGATTGCTGTTCTTTATGCTTTCATTTCAGTACGTAATGTGTACCTAAAACATGTCGACCATGACCTTAAATACCCACGACCGTATGTTTTATAAGCCATAAAGTGCTGGCCACCATATGTTGTTATCATGGCCATCAGTTTTACCTCTGTGATTGTCATAGTTTCCCTTTTACCTTGGCTACAGCCACGTGGTTTTTGGAAGTCAGTGACATGAGAGATGTGTTTATGCATCCTCTTTTCCATCCGCAATGTCCAGTACTTTTTGTTTAGTGTTTTTCATTGCATGAAGGATGAAGGATGAGGGATTTGGCCTAAGATTGACATGTCATGGCCTCTGTCCTGTTTAACCTGCACATTTGAACCATTTTTTTGGTCCTCGCTTCACATCCATACCTTTTCGTTTGTCATGGCCGTGAGGTTTTATTTGTCATGTTTGTCGCGGTAACCCTATATTTGTCACGACCGCCAGCTTTGTGACCTATTATGTCACAGCCGCAACATGTGTTGCTATGGCCGTGTGTCTTATGCATATCCAGTAGCTTGAAACAATGTTTTAATCTTTTTTGTTTTGTTATGTATAGCCTTTTTATAGCATGTTAGAAGCTGAAACTTTGTTGCATGTTCCTTAGATCTTTATTTGTTTATTTTACTTCTCACTCGCATGTTTTTCGCTTCGCTTTGCTGAAACTATACGTGTGGCATATCTAGAAATAATAACTAAATTGCATGACCGTCAAAATCATAGTTAGTTTTGCTTTGTTATTTGCTTTTGTTTGAACTCTCTTCAATCTCTCGTTCTGTATATGTTACCTTTAAAAAAGTTTATAATAAGAACCAACATTGACAAAGTAGAGGCCAACCTCACGGTTGTGCAAGAAGGGAGCCTAACACCTTTCCTTCTCGTACTTTAGTCCTCGAATCCTATTTTTCTCTGGTTACGCTTTTCAAAGACCCACAACCTTCTTTTATTTTTCTTGATTTTTTTTAAAAACCAAGTAGCGACTTTATTTTGTTTTAAAAATGCGTTCAGATATCTTGGATTTACCTTTTTAAAATAGGAAAGGAACATTTTTCTAAAATCAATGGATATCCGGTGCATTTTCCCACCCAATCTCCAAAAACGCCCACAATTTTTCTGGCTACTCCGTTGGGGACTGATTTTTGAAAAAAATCATAAGAGGCCTTAACTTGAAATGTCAATGGTTCTTATTATAAACTTTTGCATCAGTATTCACATCTGCATTTGCATATTTGTATGCTTGGTTCTTAAACCCCAGCTCCACCTACCCAATACCTCGGTCAATTTATTGTCTTGGGGTTATGTCGGGGAATCTAGCAAACTTTCTGGAAACATGCTTCCATAGATGTGGCAAAAAGAGTTATTGTGTACCGTTTGACCATGCCTTGCACCATTCCTGGTATTAGGATGTAGATTCTTAACTCTATTCGGAAGGTACACTGACTGAAGACCTACCAGCCTTTCATGAGCATATAGCTTCTTAGAACCCTTCTTTTAGGATCAATAAATCTTTTAGGGTTATGAGATTTTCTTTTTATGGATACTTTTGTTTATATAGTAGCACCCCGATTAGGGTTAGCCTTCGTTTTCCCAATCCGTCATTGAGGGAGAGCTATTTTGAGTTTACGTGGGAGTTTTTCGGTTTGTATGAGTCCGTTTTCAAGAGTAAGTTGTTTTGAATCTAGGCTCGGCTGATGAGTTTTTTGATTTGTGTAAGCCCTTTCAGTTCAGAGGCTCGGGATCATAGCTTCAGATAAAGAAGAACCTATACACACTTGGGCCTGATCTCCGAGCGAAAGGCTCAGACATACTAGCCAGTTGAGATTATCGATGGCAGACCCAAAATTGACCGTGGTTGACATGATGAGGGTAATTATAGAATTGCAACGAACAATTGAAGGGGTTAGTACTGCTATGACGAATGAAGGTAGGCTTCAGACATAGTGTTAGGCTCAAATTCAGGCCTTACAGACTCGGGTCACGGAGCCCAATGTGGTTGTTCCAAATGATCAAGAGGACGAAGTTGGAAATGATATTTGGGATGACAATATAGGGCCCAAGGGAGCTCAGCAAGTAGCTATTGCATAGCCTATTTGACCGGGGATCTCGAAAGTTTCGGCCACGAAAGATTCAATCTTGTCTGATAAGGTTGATAAGCTAGAGAAGATTTTAAGGAAAGCCCGAGGTGTCGAAGACTATATGTTAGATGTTGAGGGACTTTATCTCTTTCCTAATGTTAAACTTCCCGAGAAATTTAAGATGCTGGATATGGAGAAATTTGACAAGACCAGAGATCCAAGGATTCATCTCAGAATGTATGTGGGGACTTTATCGCCGATGGGTATTAATAACCAATTGAAAGCCCAGCTTTTCCAGCGGTCTTTGTCAGGAGCCGTTCAGAAATGGTTTCTGTCTTTAGATGCTGCCATGACGAGAACATGAGAGGCCATTGCCACCGCATTTGTCAATCAATACAACTACAACATCCAGCTCGATGTTACCACTCGGGAGCTCGAGACCACCTGGCAGGAAGTCAAAGAATCTTTTGTGGAATTCCTGACCCGATGGAGGGCTAAAGCAGCTAAGATGATGAGTTGGCCCACTGAGAAAGAACAAGTAAGAATGGTGGTGAAGAACCTACAATCGTAATTCTGTAAGTATCTGATCACGCTACCATTGATGGCATTTGTGCATATTTTTTATGCAGGGGTACAGATAGATGATGCTCTGCAATCCGAGGATATTGAAAAGGGAGAACCGAGTCAAAAAATGGTCAAAAAAATCATATGCTAGTAATCAGAATAATGCCGCCAATGCAGTAAGCCGAAGTTATGAAGTGAACTTGATAAACCCCAATCCAAATCAGGTAGGCCCATCTGTTCATCCGGCCACCTAAAATCCACCCCAAAATCAAAAGAAAACCTTCACCCAACTCACCATGCCGTTAGCATCCATCTTGAGTCGTTTGATTGAAAGGGGCCTCATAAAGCCTTTGGAGCCGACTCCGCCTAGAAATCCTTTGCCACCCCGATACAATCCTACCTAGTACTGTGTCTTTCACCAGGGGCACGGACATCTAACTAAAAATTGCATGCAGCTTCGACATGAAAATCAAGATTTAATTGACAACAAAGTGATCCATCCGCCAACGGCTGTACAAAAATTGAACATTACTACTAACCCATTTTCTAATCATGCCAATCAGCAGAATGTAAATGTCATCGAAGACGAGTTAAAAGGATTTGATCCCACTAAGTTCATAGTTTTCGTGGCAGAACCGAAATCGATTATAGATTTTCCATCCAGGCAGGAGGTGTTGTGGCTAGGTGACCTTATCCAAGATTTGATTGAGGATGATTCTTTCATCTTGCCGATTTTCATTATCCATGAGGAGGAAACTCCTCCCCCTGCCAATAATGAAGAAGATGAAGAAGTCAAATGCCTATGGGAAGATTTGGCTCACCTCGAGGCATTGGATAATTTGGAAGAGGCCGAAATTGACATCAAGTGGCAAGTCCAAACCTTCTCGAGCAATGATACAGTCTGACATCAAGGGGTAGCTTGGTACGGGGAGGCTAGCCCAAGTCTTGAAATATGAGAAGTAGGAAAAATAGTTTCAGAAAGAGGAGAATCTTCCAAAGAAAATAACGTCAATAGTGAGAACAAGTAGAAAGAGAAATTGCAAGTTAGTATGGAAGCTGAAGAAAAGGAGAAGAAAGAGGAAAATACTCCCCAAGTAAATTTTTTAGGAATCGCAAGTCTTGTATTTGACCCTTCTTATACATAGTTCCTCTCCATGAACCAAAACGGGGACACCTCTACTCGATGGACCTATCTCATGTTCACTCGAATGGAATTATCAAGAAGAGAATGACATGTGGCAGTTAGAAGAAGTTGAGCAGAAATTTATAGATATAGAATATGATGAACGAAAAGATGTGCCGAAATGACACCTAGTAGCCAAAGAATCACATGACCATGGAGACCCGTAGGAGCTTTGGGGCTTTCTCTCATCCAACGGTTATGAAGACCCGTTGGATGAAGTGTCATTGCCACAACTTTTTGAGTTGGAGGTCACAATCAGCTAAGAGTCCGAATGGTTTTCACAAAACATAATGGGGATCGAGGAAGACTTCTGGGGAAATGAAGGGAACAGTGAAGGGACAGACAATTTTTGGACCTTCCGAGAGAAAGGAGGCCCGGTGGCCAAAATTTGGAAAGTAGTTGACCAGTTTGAAGGGCTATGGGAGCCCGAAGAGTAGATAGAATACATGATAAGGAGTGGAAGACACTTTAAGCCCGCATAGCTGTAGAAGGCGCAACTAACTAGAGGCATAGAGGAACCGAGGAAACATGCTGAAAGATCAAAGAGACAGAATAGTGAAGAGGAAGATGTAGTTCTAAAACAGCTTAAGAAGACACAAGCTAATGTAAGCATTTGAGGATTGCTGGTAGCATCTCACAAACACCGACAGGCCATCCTAAAAGCCTTGAACAACATGGACATACTGATTGATGTCACTCCGACCCAACTGGTTGGAATGCTCGTACCCGAGAAACAGTCCAGTATTATTGCCTTTAGTGACAAGAATTTTCTAACAGAAGGGTCATCCCACAATAAGTCGCTGCATTTAACCGTCAAATGTCTAGGAAAATAGATACCGATGGTTTTAGTCGACAACGGTTCCACCCTCAACGTATGCTCACTACGAACTTCTTACTACCTAGAATTGACGACACAGGACTTCAAGTCGAGTGCACAGAGGGAACGAGCATATGATAACACACGAAGAGATGTCTTGGGATTGGTGACTTTCACTATAACAGTGAGAGCCTTAGAAAGTGAAGTAGAATTTCATGTCCTTGACGTGCCAGCGTTATTCAACCTGTTACTGGGAAGGCAATGGCTACGTGACCCATTGATTAGAGCTGTTCAATCCACCCTACACCAAAAGATAAAATTGATAAAAGATGGAGTAACTATCACTATACCGGGTGAAACTAGCTTGTCAGCTCCGCTCAGTGACGCTACCCCGCTTCTTGAGATCCAACATGGTGTGGAGGATTTCTTGTTGAACGGATTTGATTTTGACGAAACCAAGGCCATACAAGTTCTGATAAATGATGAGGGGAGTTATGTTAACCCAAGAGTCATAGCCACGATGACGAAAATGTCCTACTTTCCAGACATTGGATTAGGAAAGCATCTGCAAGGGATTTTGGAGCTGATCCTCGTAAATCACAATCGACTTGGGTACGGACTGGGATACAATCCAGAATTGGAGGAGGCAAATGTAGGAAATTATGGGCCGACGTTGAATGGACGTTTCATCAAGAAAGGGGGCAATTTCCCTTACTGTGGATTTCTCGAACCGTGGATTAAAGAGAAGACTAACAAGAAATTACCAGGATTGGAGATCTTTTTCTATCACTAGCTATCCGAAAGTGATGAAGAAGTTGAGATTTGGCATATGGGTCTCGTAGGAAAGATGTAGACAGATTGGGTAGATCTTTGTGAAGAAGGAGATTTGGAGTCTTTCTTCAATGAAGAGATGACCCTGGTGCGTATAGGCAATGATGGTGAAGACAAGGACATGCTAATGATGAAAGCCGACGCGCCTGCGAATTACACTTCGCTTATCATGGATGCAACTAAAATGAAAAAGAGTCAGTCATTTGAGTCTTTTATTGTGCATACGAGTGGGTTGGAGTTTGTTGAATCTGTCTTTACCAAGTCAGTTAACATTGAGTCTGCTACGAATGCATCTGCTAGCATTTCGAGCCCTTTCTATCTTGAGTCTTAGGATGTAATCTCTTTTGAAATTGATGAAATGAAATCAGACTTTACTTATTTTGCTGTGTCTCAAATATTTTGTCTCGATTCCGAAGATTTTAACGAATTCAAGAAGGATATCCCCCAAGAATTAAAGTTCTTGATCGAAAAGAAAGAAGAAATGCGAGCCAAACCTATAACCGAAGAAACGATTTCGATAAATCTTAATAATGAAAATAACCCATAGATGGTTCAGATTGGTTCTAGCCAATCTTTAGAGGAACGCGAACAGCTAATCTTTTTATTAAAAGAATTTAAAGATATTTTTGCATGGTCCTACGAAGACATGCTTGGCATAGACCCCGACATTGTACAACAGTAAATCCCCTTGTATCCCGATGCCAAACCCGTTAAGAAAAAGTTAAGGAGAATTAGTGTCACGCTCCAAACTCCAGGCCATGTAAAACATCCATAAATAACCAAACAACAACCTAACCCGAGAATACACTCTCAATATAAACATACATGCATTGTATATAATCGCCAAATGGCTTACATTACGCGGTTTTAATACTGGAAAATATGTTACAACATACATGTTCAAAATCAAGCAAAAAAGAAGACTACAGATCTTTCTCCCCTTCGGCACCTCCAGATCAACCAGCGTAACCGGTACCTAAAAAATATTTTAAATCCCACACCGCGAGACAAAGCTCAGTAGATACTAAACACACATACAATATAAGCTAAGCATGCCAGGAAAACAAAGTGCAGTTTTAGACTCTCTTTCAAGCCTTTGAAACAATTTTCACAAGTAAAGAAAAGCGAGGATAACAACCATGTTGGACTCACAAGAGCCTCGAAACTGGTTTGAAAATGATTTTCATATCACGATTCGCGCGAGTCTTAAAACAATTCAAAATTGGTTTTATCTGTCCCATAATGCATTTCAAGGAAACCATGATACATATAACCGGACCTCACACGCCACAACAACAGTCCTAACACTGAGATAAAGATTCATACTCAAACACTCATTCCCGAGATAAAACCATATACTATGGGGTAAAACCGTAGACTACGGATTAGTACCGCAAGCCACGGGGTAAAACCGTAAACCACGGGATAACATTGCACCAATATCTGCCTGAATAAAACTAGAATCTTATATTCACAGAATCACCTATCCATCTACCTCATTCCATACATAAATGCATAACTAAACTAGGGTTTAAATGCATAAAATCACGTTACACGTAACGGCGTTAAAAGCCATGTCATCCATCCACATAATCCGTACATAAATAAAGCTGAGTTATAAATGCACATAACCAGTTATAAACGCACATAGCCATATATAACCACACTTCATGATGCCACCGGCCATATAACCCAGCACCCACTCACCTAGACCACCAACAATCGGGGAAAACCAACATCTAACCCGGAGATCAACACCTGAATCTCCCTCATATTGATTCTCACTAAACCTCACCTTTAAAACGAACAATGAACCCGCATGTCCCCCACATAACCACCACACGCACAACCATGCTTCACATCCACATCTCGCACCCACATCTCACCATACACGTCATCCTCAAGGACGACACCTAATCAAACACCCGAAGCCACGACACGACCCCGAAACCACAACACGATCGATAGAACCTCAAGAGATATCCAATAGTATTTCAGTCTATTAATCCCATACATCAATCAATCGAATACCATTGAAAATCAATTGGAAACCCAAGGACCCAACCAAAACCACAAAACAAGCTTCCTAGAACCTCAGTCGACTGGACCCAACCTCCAGTCGACTGAAAAACACACTGGAAAAGCCCAAAACACCCAAAACACACTGTTTAGTTGACTGACCCTCACGGTCCAGTCGACTGAACTATGGCGGAAACCATTTTCGAGCTACGAGTTCAGCCCTCCAAACCTCGAATTAACGCGTCCAAACTCCCAAACAACACCCTCGGATATACACACGCCCAAGCTTAACACCAAAATCTCGAAAAAAACACCCAGCACTCGATTCCATCCACCGAAATTGACAAAAATCCAATTTTTACACCAAAAACCTAACTTGAAACAAAATCAGATCTAGTACAATCTAACAGTTAAAAACACACACGATTACATATAGCACCCTTATAAGACATGAAAGTCTAGAATCCTACCTTGGTGAGTTAAAAACTAGATGTCTCGATCTACGTGCAAAACTGAGCTTCGCTGGAATAAAATTATGTCCAGATGGTTGCGTAGCCCACCGTGCCAGTAATAAGGATCCGCTGTTGGATCGTTAAAAATTGAGCCCCAGGTCCCTGAGAAGTTAGAGAGAAGGCAGAGAGAAAATGAGAAACTTACTGGAGACGTTTTAAAAATATTTTTTGAAAATATCTAACTCTGGATATTTATAGGCCTCCAAAATATCTTGTTTTTGAATTTTCAAAACTTGCACCGCAACATCCCATGACCCCTGGAACCTGCCCCACATGCATCTCTACCTTCAAACATGCATCAAAACTTATATAAACATGAAAAATCGAACACGGTAAACACGCGTCGAAAAACGCTGAAAAAAGAAACGGGTCAGGGTCTCACAACTCTATCCCCTTAAAGGAATTTTGCCCCTGAAATTTAGCATAAGGTCAAAAGAAAGCAACTGCGTCGATCACAATCGACTTAAGCACACGAGATGGTCAGCCAAACCATTCCTAAGTTATAGTCAAATAAGGTCAGGCATCCTAGACAATAGCCAACTATCTCAAAGACACGGGATCTACAACTCACCCTAACCTCACATCGTCAGCAATTGCCATATTTAACACAGCACACCACTCACAGAAACCACATCAACTTCCAAACAGATACAAGAAGGAACTGGCCCAAGGCTTGTATACTCAGAAAGTACCTCTGGTCGCCGAGGGCACATCTGCATCATCTGGCACGGTCGGTGTCCTCGAAGCACTAAGAGCTATAAGAGAATATGCTCGGGGCAATCCCATTCTGTCATGTTTACCAGTACTCGGTGCTGTCGGCTGTCGCACCGATTGAACTGATGTTCCCCTAACTGTCATCCGGGAAGTCTGAACTGCTGGATACTGCTATTGGTCCTGCCCAAATGAATGCTTTGGTGTACCCACTGTACTCGGTACGCTCTTCCTCTCTAGACAGGTCCGACAGATATGTCTAGTCTAACCACATCTGTAGCAAACCAGTAGCTCCCTCCCCTGTGACTGATCTGGTACGAAACTCTAAGATTGCCTCAACTACGGATCCCGGTACTGCCTCGACTACGGGAACTCTGGTATACGATGCCCTGACTATCCACATCGATAACATCTAATCTCTCTCTGCTCAGGCCTCCCAGATGAAGCCACTGATGGTGTTGGTGTAGAGAACTGCTGTTGTAATCCGATGGGTAAAAGCTAGGACCAGAGAACCTCTACCTCTTGCGGGAGCATCCACCTGTCTGTACCTCTATTCCACCCTATGATGTCCTGGCCTCCCTGGATGCTCGAATCTTAGCCATAGCATTCTCAACCCTCGCTGCTGCTTCCACCAGCTCCGTGAACACACAAAGTCCCATCGCAGCCACACGTTCCTTGATCGCTGGCCTCGTGCCCCGCTCAAACCTCATTAAAAGCAGCTCGTCTGTGCCCTCCACCTCCGGTGCAAATTGAGACATGCTTGTAAATCTAGCCTTGTACTGCATGACATCCATGGCCCCCTGGGTGAGGGTATAGAACTCCTCCCTACACAAATTCCTCTTTAAAGCAGGGAAGTATTTCTCCAGAAAACCCCTGTAAAAGCTGCCCATGTGACCCCCATAGTGTTCTTGGCATACTTCCACCACGCGTGAGCACTATCCCTCAGTTGGAAGGTAGCAAAAGAAACCCGCAACTGATCCTCCTCTATCAGTAGTGTATCCAAAATCCATGTCACCAATTCCAACCACTCTGTCGCCACAATAGGATCAGGATCTCCGACAAAGGTAAGTGGATCCATGCGCCTGAACCCCCGCATCGCTACTGTAGCCCTCGCCTCAGGCACTTCCTCTCTCTCTCTCTCTCTCTCTCTCTCTTTAACGGTCTCACCCCTAGCAACCAGCTACTGGATAGAACCAACCAGTACACGCAATAACTCCATCGCATCCATTGCTCCCAGAGGATCATTTGCATCCTTAGCATCAGGGATAGGAACATCCCTTTGGCAAACACCACGGTCACGGCCTCGACCACGGCCTTGCCCTCTCCTCGCCGACATCGCGTCTATGTGAAAAGAAACACAGAACATAAGATGCAACACATAAGCATAAATCATATAAGCATGCTAACACATAAGCACATAAGTTCATGCTAAACAAAACCCACATACTGAGGAGAACCGACACGAATGACGCGTCAATCTAGCTAACCTACTCAGATTCCCTGCTAGAAATCACGTTAGCTAAATACATTTCTAACTTGACTCCCAAGTTTGTTATTAATCAATCCCCCGTTTAACCCCCAGGCTCACATATACACATCATCTCATGCTCAACATGCTAAACACATTCATGTTATCAAGCACCTAAACACATGCAGTCTAGCACATGCAATCAACCTCACACAGTAACACACCCTCTTTCCACGGCTCTTAGGTATTCGAATACAGAGCTCTGATACCAAGTTGTCACGGCCCAAACTCCAGACCATGTGAAACACCCACAAACAATCAAATAACAACCCAACCCAAGAATACACTCTCAATATAAACATACATGCATTGTATATAATTACCAAATGGCTTACATTACGTGGTTCCAACACCGAAAAATATGTTACAACATACATGTTCAAAAACAAGCAAAAAAGAAGACTATAGACCTTTTGCCCCTTCGGCACCTCCAAATCAACCGGCGTGATCGGTACCTAAAAAAAATTTCAAATACCACATCGTGAGCCAAAGCTCAGCAGATACTAATCAACACATGCAATATAAGCTAAGCATGCTAGGAAAGTGAACTGCAATTTTAGACTCTCTTTCAAGCCTTTGAAATAATTTTCACAATCAAGGAAAAGCGAAGATAACAACCATGCTGGACTCACAAGAGCCTCGAAAACTGTTTGAAAATGGTTTTCATATCGCGATTTGCGCGAGTCTTAAAACAATTCAAAATTGGTTTTATCCGTCCCATAATGCATTTCATGCAATTCATGATACATATAACCGGCCCTAACACGCCACAACAGCAGTCCTAACACTGAGATAAAGATCCATATTCAATCACTCATTCTCGGGATAAAATTGTATATTACGGGGTAAAATCATAGACCACAAATTAGTACCGCAAGCTACGAGGTAAAATCGTAAACCACGGGATAACACCGCACCAATACCTGCCTATATAAAAACCAGAATCTTATATTCACAGAACCACCTGTCCATCTATCTCATTCCATACACAAATGCATAACTAAACTAGGGTTTAAATGCATAAAACCACGTTAAACGTAACGGCGTTAAAATCCATGTCATCCATCCACATAATCTGTACATAAATAAAGCCGAGTTATAAATGCACATAACCAGTTATAAACGCACATAGCCATATATAACCACACTTCATGACACCACCCGCCATATAACCTAGCACCCACTCACCTGGACCACCAACAACCGGGGAAAACCAACATCTAACCTGGAGATCAACACCTAAATCTCCCTCATATCGATTCTCACCTAAGCCTCACCTTTAAAACGAACAACGAACCTGCACATCCCCCACATAACCACCACGCACACAACCGTGCTTCACATCCACATCTCACACCCACATCTCACCATACACGTCATCCCCTCATCCCCAAGGACGACACCTAATCAAACACCTAAGGCCACAACATGACCCCGAAACCACAGCACGATCGACAGAACCCCAAGAGGTGTCCAATGGTATTTTAGTCGATTAATCCCATATATCAATCAATCGAATACCATTGAAAAGCAATTGAAAACCCAAGGACCAAACCAAAACCACAAAACAAACTGCCCAGAACCTCAATCGACTGAACCCAACCCCCAGTCGACTGAAAAACACACTAGAAAAGCCCAAAATGCCCAAAACACACAGTTTAGTCGACTGACCCTCATGGTCCAGTCGACTGAACCCTGAGAACCATTACCTAGTCGATTGACCTCACGGTCCAGTCGACTGAACTGCGGCGAAAACTATTTTTGAGCTACGGGATCAGCCCTCCAAACCTCGAATCAACGCCTCCAAACTCCCATACAACACCCCCGGACATACACATGCCCAAGCCTAATGCCAAAACCTCGAAACAAACACCCGACACAAGATGCTATCCATCGAAATCGACTAAAATCCAATTTTTACACCAAAAACCCAACTTGAAACAAAATATGATCTAGTACAATATAACCGTTAAAAACACACACGATTACACGTAGCACCCTTATAAGACATGAGAGTTTAGGATCCTACCTCGATGAGTTAAAAACTTGACGTCTCGATCCATGTGCAAAATCGAGCTTCGCTAGAATGAAATTCTGTCTGGATGGTTGCGTAGCCCATCGTGCCAATAACAAGGATCTGCTGTTGGATCATTGAAAACGTAGCCCTGGGCCCCTGAGAAGTTAGACAGAAGGCAAAGAAAAAATAAGAAACTTACTGGATAAGTTTTGAAAATATCTTTTGAAAATATCTAATTCCAGATATTTATAGGCCTCCAAAATATTTTTTTTTAAAATTTTTAAAATTCGCACCGTAACGTCCCACGACCCTAGGAACCTGCCTCACATGCATCTCTACCCTCAAACATACATCAAAACGTATATAAACATGCAAAACTGAAAATGGTAAACACTCGTCGAAAAACACCGAAAAAGAAAACGGGTCAGGGTCTCATAATTAGGCCAGATTGGGCGCTCAAGATCAAGGAAGAAGTTACTAAACAATTAGATGCTGGATTTCTCATGGTTATAGAGTATCCGAAGTGGGTTGCTAATATTGTCCCCGTACCGAAGAAATATGGAAAGATCCGGGTATGTGTTAACTTCAGAGACCTCAACAAGGCTAGTCCCAAGGATGACGTCCCTCTCCCCCATATAGATGTCTTGGTAGATAACACTGCCAAGAATGCGCTCTTATCCTTCATGGATGGCTTCTTCGGGTATAACCAGATTCTGATGACTCTAGCGGACCAAGAGAAGACTACCTTCACAGCACCTTGGGGTACCTATTGTTATAGAGTCATGCCATTTGGACTGAAAAATGCGGGAGCAACCTACCAAAGGGTTGCAATAGCATTACTTCATGACATGGTACATAAAGTGGTGGAAGTATATGCAAACGATATGATTGTGAAACCCAAAACTCAAGAGGGACACGTTGTTGTACTGAGGAAATTCTTCGAGAAGATTAAAAAGTACAAGATGCATTTGAATGCCTCCCCCGAAGGCAAGATGCACGGATTCATGATCACACAGCAAGGTATAGAGGTAGATCCTTGGAAGATCAAGGCCATTCTCGAAATGCCTCCCCCGAAGACCAAGAAGGACATACAGAGCTTCTTGGGAAAGGTTCAGTTTATAAGTTGATTCATCGCCAAACTAACCACTACCTGTGAACCCTTGTTCCGACTCTTAAAGAAAGGGACTAAGTTTCAGTGGGATCAGCAGTATCAGAACGCCTTCGAAGCTGTACAGAAGTATCTGCAAAACCCTCCAATTTTGTCACCACCAGAACCCAACAATCCTTTAAAACTATACATATCAGTGACTGATTCAGTAATGAGATGTATGCTTGCATAGGAAGACGAAGCCGAGGTAGAAAGAGTTGTCGGCTACTTGAGTAAGAAGAAGACTGAATGCGAACAACGGTATACGCCTTTGGAAAGGACTTATTAGGCACTAGTCTAGGCATCCAGGAAGTTATTCCACTACATGTTGGCATATCGTGTCATTATAATCTCAAGGATGGATCCGTTCAAATACCTCTTTGAAAAGCCTGTATTAATAGAAAAGTTAGCCCGGTGGTTGTTGGTGTTAACTGAGTTCGATTTGCAGTATGTCATGAGAAAATCAGTAAAAAAGAGAGCCATTGTTGAGTTCTTAGCCAATCATCCTATCAACGGAGAAGAAGAGCCTGAATTTGAGTTTCCTGATGAGCAGGTGCTGAAAATTGAGGAGGATCAATGGACCCTCTATTTCGATGGAGCCTCAAACCAATACGGTTATGGGATAGAGATACCCCTTATTACTCTCGATGATTATTGTATCTCTTTCCCTTTTAAGTTAAATTTTGAGGTTGCTAACAATCAAGCCGAGTACGAAGCTTGGTTAGCTGGATTGGAAGCTGCCTTAAAACTAGGGGTAAGAAAGATAGAGGTCATAGGAGACTCAGCTCTGGTCGTATTCCAAGCAAAGGGAGAGTGAAAGGCCAAAGAAGAAAAGCTAGTTCAATATCATCGATAAATTGAGCTACTGATCCCCCTGCTTTAAAAGTGTAATATTCATTCGCGTGCCAAGATTGCAGAATAAATTCGCCAATGCCTTAGCTACTCTAGCATTAATGATAGAAATATCGTCAATGATAAGAATGAGGCCCTTAAAAATTCAAGAGAAGGATGTACCTGCAATCAACAATGTGAGACCCTGATCCGTTTTCTTTTACAGCGTTTTTCGAAGCGCATTTGGTGTTTTCATTTTAGAATGTTTATATGCGTTTTTATGCATGCTCGGGTTTAGAGATGCATGCAGGGTTGGTTCTCAAGACCGTTGGGCGTTGTGTTTCGAATTTAAAAAAAAAAAATTTTGTGGCCTATAAATATCTCGCGTTAGATATTTTCAAAAGATATTTTCAAAACTTTTCAGCTAAGTTTTCTCTTTTTCTCTCTACATTCTCTCTAATTTCTTGGGGGCCCAGGGCTCGATTTTCGATGATCCAATAGCTGATCCTTGTTATTGGCACGGTGGACTATGCATCCATCCGGACACAATTTTATTTCGACAAAATTCGATTTTACATGTGGATTGTTTAATCTTGTCATATAAGGGTGCTACGTGTAATCGTGTGTGTTTTTACCGTCTTAAAATGCATGAAATCGAGTTGTGTTTCGATTTATTGTGTTTTTGGTTTAAAATCATTTTTCGTTTCAACGGTTAGGTTTTGGTTTAAACGGGTGTTGTGTGTTGTTTTCGGTTGGATGGAATCGGGTTGTGAGGGTTCCTTTTGAGGTTTCGTGGTAGTCTTGGGCAATGGTATGCCCGAGGGTGTTAAAAAGGGAGTTTTGAGGCTTCATTTTGGGTTTGTGGGGGCTGAGCCAGTAGCTCAGAGTCGAGTTTTGCTTGGAGTCAGTCGACTGAACTGGGCAGTTCAGTCGAATGGATCGTGGTTTTGAGGGTTCAGTCGACTGGACCGAGGAGGTTAGTCGACTGACCAGTGTTTTGGGGAATTTTGTGAAATTCTAGTAGCTTGTTCGGGTCGACTGGGTGGGAGTTCAGTCGACTGATGTCCTGTGGGGGACGTTTTTTGTTGTTTTAGTGGCTGGGGTGGTTTTCTGGTCGGTTGGGTTGCGAGGTTCTTTTGATTGGCTCTCCTCTAGTGGCGTTTCAGTCGATTGAATTATTGAGTTCTTGTGAGACCTTGACCCATTTATTTTTCGGCATTTTTTGAAGCGTGTTTGTCATTTTTGTTTTTGTATGTTTAAATGCTTTTAGATGCATGATCGGGGTTAGATATGCATGCGGGATTTATTTTCGGGGCCATGGGGTGTTACAGTGCAAATTTTAAAAATTTTCAAAAAAAGATATTTTGGAGTTAGATATTTTCAAAAAATATTTTAAAAACTTTTTCACTAAGTTCTCTCTATTTTCTCTCTACCTTCTCTCTAACTTCTTGGGGGCCCGGGACTCGATTTTCAACGATCCAATAGCGGATCTTTGCTATTGGCACGGTGAGCTACGCGTTTATCCGGATGGAATTTCATTCTAGCGAAGCTCAATTTTGCACATGGTTCAAGGCGTCGAGTTTTTAACTCACTGAGGTAAGATCCTAGACTCTCATGTCCTATAAGGGTGCTACGTGTAATCGTGTATGTTTTTACCGGTTAAAAATGCATGAAAAAGTGGTTTATGTTTCGAATAAATCGGGTTTTGGTTTTAAAAGGGGGTTTTGTGTTGTTTTAGTTGGATGGAATCGGGGTTTGAGGGTTTCTTTTGAGGTTTTGGTGTTAGTCTTGGGCTTGTGTATATCCGTGGAGGTTGAAAGAAAGTTCGGTAGCTTCGAATTTTGAATTTGGATGGTTGTTGGATGGTTGGAGGCTTGAAATTTGCCAAACAGATCAGTTTCTCGCGTTGGACTGCTTGAGGGACCGCTCAATCGATCTAGAGGGCGGTTTTGTGGTGTTCTTGGGTTGCCTGACCACTGGACAGACAGCTCGAGTAGTCTAGCCTTCAATCTGTTTTCGCTGGTTGAAAATTAGTTTTTAATATCGATGTATCTCCCTCATTCGGACTCAGAATTGGGCCATTTTTGTGTTCAAACTGAAGCCCCGGAAGTTGTCTTTCCAATAACACCTCTCTCACATTAAAATTAACTTTTTAGAAAAAGTTATAGCCAAAGGAGTGAGGGTATGTCAAAGTTTCTAAACCATTTTTCATCCATTTTTGGCCAAATGCTTGGGAAAAGCCTATTTTTCATCCTTGGGAGAAACTTTTTATCAATTTCTTGTTCCTTGGGAGTTTGTTTGTGTTTTTTTAGCCGTATTGGGTGTGTGTGGCTCCGTGTTAGCCGTGTTGGGCGTGTGGGAGTTTGTGTTGGCCGTGTTGGGCGTGCGTGGTTCTGTGTTGGGCGTGTTGGGCGTGTGTGGGTTCGTGCTGTCCATGTTGGGCATGTGTTGGTCTAGGTTATGATGTGTTAGAGGTTGGGTCCTTGGTTTCCAATTGGTTTTCAACGGTATTCAGTTGATTGATTATGGGATTAGTTGACTGAAATACTATTGGATTTTTTTGGGGGTTCGGTTGGTTGTGTGGTGGCTTTGGGAGTCGTGTCGTAGCTTTGGGTGTTTGTTTAGGTGCCGTCCTCGAGGTGACGTGTATGGCTAGATGTGGGTTGTTGGGGAACTATTGTGTGCGTCGTGGTTGGATGTAGGGCGTGTTTGGGCCCGTGGCACCTTTGGAGGAAAGGTGGTATTTTGTGACCTCATGGTTTGAGGGGTTTAGAGTTGGCCTTCGGGTTAGGCTTGGTTCCGTGGGTTGTTGGTTGTCCATGTGAGTAGATATCGGGTTATGTGATGAGTGGCATCATGATGTGAAGTTATATATGGCTATGTGCGTTTATAATTGGTTTTGTTCATTTATAACTTAGTTTATTTATGCATGATGTAAGACAGAAATGTGGTCTTATGTGATATTGGGTTGCACGTGTCATGTGAGTCGCGTGTGTAGCATGTGACGTGTTTGTGGAACATAGTGATAGTATATGGGTTTATGCATTTAATTCCTGGTTAGGTTATGCATAAGTATATGAAATGGAATAGATGAACATGTGCTTCGATGAATGTTAGCCCTGGCTAACGATGGATGGAAACGTGGTCCGATGTTAGCTCTGGCTAACGATGCATGTGTGTGTGTGTGCGTATATGTAAATTGAAGGGACGAAAACGTGGTCCTAACGATGCACTTAGGTGTGGTTATCAAAGGGATGGAAACGTGGTCCTAATGATGCATGTGTGCGTGCGTGAGAATCGAAGGGACAGAAACGTGGCCCTAATGATGCATTTATATGCGAGTATCTGAAGAACAGAAACGTGGTTCTGATGATGCAGGTTTGTGTGTGTCTGACGGACGAAAACGTGGTCGTAAAGACGTGTGTGTGTGAATCTGAAGGACAAAAACGAGGTCTTGAAGAGACGTGCGTTGAGCGTGTTGCACAGGTTGCTTGCGTTGAGTGTGTTGCACGGGTTGCGTGCGTTGCGTGTGTTGTATGCACGGGTGGCATGTGTTGCATTAGGTGGGGGCTGTGGTCCTTCGGTGAAAGTCCAAAAATATACAAAGATTGTATGAGTTATCTTTAGTTGTTATAGAATTGTTGTCGGGGCTTGTGAGTTGATTTAGATATGTATTCATGTGTT
>JAOTRH010201931.1:0-78246 GCA_034768845.1 Heliamphora exappendiculata | reverse complement strand
GATTCTCATAAAATAAAAAATTAATTTTATTAAAAATAAAATAAAATACTAAAAATATGATTTTCAGTATACCAACCCTAACAATCTCCCACTTATACTCAAAACCAAACTGCATTACATCTGACCCACATGCCCTCTACATGACTATCAAAAGTCTTAGCTGGTAAGCTCTTTGTAAATGATCTGCAAGGTTATCTCCCGATGTAATCTTGATCACAGCAATATCACATCTCTGTACAATTTCTCGTATCAGGTGATACTTACGTTCAATGTGCTTGCCTTTCTTATGGACCCTTGGCTCCTTCGAGTTTGCAACCGCTCCGCTATTGTTACAATAAAATGTAATAGCCGACTGAATAGAAGGTACCATATCTAGATCCATTAGGAAGTTCTTGAGCCAAACTGCCACGTACTCGGCCTCCATGGTGGAATCAGCAATACCGGACTTCTTGATACTCCTCCAACTTATAGCTCCACCTCTTAAGGTAAACACATATCTTGAGCTAGACTTACGAGAATCCCTGTCAGACTGAAAATCTGAGTCTGTGTACCCCAAAGGTATTAGACTTTCTGTATAGTAAACCAACATATAATCCTTAGTCCTTTTCATGTACTTAATTTTATTCTTTACCGTAGTCCAATGCTCCTACCCTGGGTTAGACTGATAACTGCTAACCATGCCAACGGCAAAGTAGATGTCGGGGTCTAGTGCAAAGTATAGCATACATGAGGCTTCCTACTGTCGAAGCATAAGGAGCTGCCTTCATCTTCTCTATCTCATCAGATGTTTTAGGATACTGATCCTTGGATAAAGTGATTCCATACCTGAAAGGGAGAAACCCTTTCTTGGAATCCTGCATGCTAAACCGAGCAAAGATATCATCGATATACTTTGCTTGTGATAAGCCCAACATCCTTTATTTTCGATCTCGCATAAGCTTGATTACAAGGATGTGACTGGCTTCTCCCAAGTCCTTCATATTGAACTGCCCAGATAACTATATTTTAACCGTAGATAATACCCCACATCGTTTCCGATGAGCAAAATATCGTCTACATAAAGTACTAAGAAGATCACCACGCTTTCATCACGCTTCTTGTACACACAAGACTCATCCGAACTTTGATAAAAATCATAAGATTTTATAGCTTGATTAAAACTGAGTGTTCTAAGACCTCGATGTCTGCTTAAGTCCATAAATGGATCTCTTAAGCTTACATAACTTGTGCTCCTGGCCCTTTGCAATGAATCTGTCTGGTTGTATTATATAGATACACTCGTCAAGACTTTCGTTAAGGAAACCTATCTTGATATCCATTTGCCAGATTTCGTAATCGAAATGTGCGACAATGGATAAGAGAATTCTGATAGACTTAAGCATGGCTGCCAGTGAAAAGGTTTTCTCATACTCGATCCCTTCTTTTTGAGTGATCCCTTTAGCAACAAGCCTAGCTTTGAAAGTTTCAACCTTCCCGTCTACTCCTCTCTTTCTCTTGTAGATCCACTTGCATCCAATGGGTTTTATCCCTTCGGGTGGCTCTACAAGTTTCCAGACCTATTAGAATACATAGATTTCATCTCTAAATTCATAGCCCTTTGCCAAAGATCTACATTTTTGTCATGTAGTGCTTCATTGTAGTTACAGGACTCGGTATCTAGTTCTGCAGGGATCCTGTCAAAAGACTCTTCCAAGAACATATACCGGTCAGGTTGATGAACAACTTTCCCACTACGACGAGGCACTACCTGTGTCTGTGTACTAGTAGTAACAGGTTGTGCATAATTCGAACCCTGTGCATTAGCACCATGTTCTTGATTTGCACATGTCATGATAATTCTTCCACTACGACGAGGTAATGGAATATCAGTGACTTGTGGTTCCTCTTTCGTTCTACTGGCATTTTCTCTCAGTTCTTCTTGAACAATTTTACTATTGGGCTTGTGGTCCATAATATAATCCTCTTCTAAGAATCGGGCATTAGTGTTAACAATGACCTTCTGATCCTTAGGATTATAAAATAGACCACCCTTCGTGCCCTTGGGATACCCCATAAAGAAACAGACTTCTGTCATCGGTTCCAACTTACCCGCGTTCCCTTTCTGCACATGTGCTGGACACCCCCAAATTTGAATGTGTTTCAGACTAGGTTTACGCCCGGTCCACAATTCTATTGGAGTAGAAGGTATTGACTTATAAGGTACCATGTTCAAGATGTAAGCCGCTGTCTCTAAAGCGAGTCCCCAAAACGAATCTGGTAAACCTGAATAACTCATCGTTAACCTTACCATCACCATAAGAGTTATATTCCTTCTTTCTGCTATACCATTCTGCTATGGAGTGCCAGGTGCAGTTCACTGGAATGTAATCCCCTCTAATGATAAGTAGTCCTTAAACTCTTCAAAGAGGTATTCTCCACCACGGTCGGATCGTAGTAATTTGATACTTTTACCTAGACGCTTCTCCACTTCCGTCTTGAATTTTTTGAATTTCTCAAAGGATTTAGACTTACGGTGCATCAGGTAAATGTATCCATACCTTGAGTAGTCATCAATAAAACTGATGGAGTACACAAAGCTACCTCTAGCCTAGATTGTCATAGGACCACACACGTTAGAATGAACTAGCTCCAACGATTCTTTAGCTATAGCCTTTGGCCGAAAATTGCCTCTTGGTTATCTTACCCTCTAAGCAAGATTCATAGACTAGAAGTGCCTCCACTTTCAATGAACTCAAAGGTCCATCTGCTACTAGTCTGTTTATCATTTTTAGATTAATATAATCTAAGCGTAAATGCCAAATAAACGTTTGGTTCATTAAAGAAAGAAACTTTCTCTTATATGGTAAATTAGATGTGTTATTTATTTTAATTAGTTGCAGTGTATGAGAGATTAGAGTAATAATATAATAATTATCCACCAATGTACCAGAACAGATAACCCGTTTATTATCCTTAATAACCACAGAGTTATTAAAATAAACAAACTATTCGTCTTTAGCCAATCCAGAAATCGAAACTAAGTTTCTTCTAATGGAAGGTACATAAAGACAATCTCACAATATTAAAACTCGATCTCTACCAAAATTGAGAGTGACATCTCCTACTGCAACTGCTGTTACCTTTCTTTTATTGCCCATATGCAGGTAAATCTCCCAATCACTAAGTTGCTGGATTTCCTAGAACCCCTGCAATGAATTACATATATGATTAGTGGCTCTCGTATCTACACACCAGGTATCGGTAGATAATACCGCTAAACATGTTTCCACAACTAGTGAACAGAAATTACCATGTTTGTTCTGCCTTCTGAGAAATACTGGACATATCTTTTTTCAGTGCCGGGTCTGGTTGAAGAAAAAACATCTGCCATTCGACTTTTTTCATACCAGTCCGTGGCCCACTAACTACCCTGAAAATTGTGTCTTCCTGTTTCTGAACCTTTTTCTTCTTCACGCCTTTCGGCCCCGAGAAAGAATTTTTTTCTGAAATAGACACATTTTCTGGTATTAAAAGAATACCATTTATAGTTAAAGTTATATCCAAATTACATTTTCAGTCAACAAAATTTGGTCCCATTAGTTTGTTTTTTTTTAGTATTGAAACGAGTGGGTTGAAATCCATTTTAATCATGAGAATCACATACTTAAAAAAACCGTTGATTATGATGAGCAAAATTTTGAATTTATTTTAATTTGGTTCCCTCTACCATTTTAAAATTAATTCGCCAGTAGCCTGGTAATCCGAGAATAGCATGCCACGATAGGTGGACGTCTACTATCCATCATAAGACCAGACATGCCAATTCATTTTAATTTTACTATCTAGGCAACTGACTATACCAAGTAAAATTAAATAGCTGACATAATTTCGGTCCAGTATATAATAGCAGTGACTCAGTTGGAGAGAATACTATTATATACAGCTAAGTATTAACCATCACCTAATTCTAAATTAATCGCTTCGCAATGAATCCTTCAGTTGGAGAAGTGATCCACACTAACAATTATCTAGAATTATCCCTAAAGGAGATTTATACTGGTGATACTGTAATTAATCTGTCCATTGGAAAGGAAGGCCTTACTGCTGACACGCAAAGTTTAATTGCATCACCTATAAACTGGTGATAGAGACTGCAAGATTTATCTGTGAATAAATTCCCTCTCCCACTTAGATTTTTAAATATTTTTTTGAGGGTTATAAAAATTTATTTAATTAAAATAAATTTATTAATTTTGGAAGTCACACGATCTGAAAGAATCAAACATCTTTCTGTGTACATGATTTCAAATATTCTTGTTTATTAAACCATCTTTCAAAAATCACACGATCTGAAAGAATCAAACATTTTTTCGTGTATTTAATTTTAAAGATTCTGATTTATCAAACTATCTTTTTGTGTTTAAATGCGTAACAAATAAAATTTAATAAATGCACAGTTTTTCGTCTAGCTTTTCAGCTAAGGTAGTGATTAAAAATATTTATTTATTTTATTTTTTATTCCACATTTTTTGAAAAATATTAATTTATTTTGATTAAATATTTTTTTATTTAATTAATTCAAAATTTAAAATTAATCTCCATGTTTTTCCAAGATATCTGATTTTTTAAAAAATCATCTTTAAACGTGATATTTTGTAAAAAAAATAAAATATCTAAAAAAAATTTATTTAATTAAAATTTTTTATTTTATTTTTTATTACAAAATATTTTAATTAAAATTGAATATTAGAATTATTTAAATTAACAGAATAAAATAAAATCAATATATATCTCATCCACGCAATGAAAATATAAAAAATTTAAATGCAAGAAAAATTTAAATTCTAATTTTATGATCCGATAAAAATTTTAAAAATTTTCAGTCTCTTATTTAAGATAAGCTTTCAGTGTTCTGAATAACTTTTTAAATTCAAGCAAAACATTGAATCACTTGTTGATAATGCCAAATCATGTAATCACCAAGGAATCCACTTGTGCTGGAATACAAGCTGCCGCTTGATTGAAAACAGCTTGCAATATATATGGAAACAGGTGCCCCAACAGTTTAGGGAATTGCTCCCCGTGGATGCTCAAAAATCGGCGCCTGGAATTGATGCACACTGATTGGGATTCTTCACAGTTTGGGATAACCGGCGCTTGATTCCTTTTTGGGAATCCAAAACTGTTGCTTATTGCTGGAAACCGAAACTGCCTGGATACTTGGGAATTGCTCTGGCGCCGGCGGCTTGCTTGCAACCGAAACTGGCGCCTCCCTTTTTCTCCCTTATGTTTTTTCTTTCACTGAAGCATCAACGTCGTCGCTGCACTTGGGAATCCGCCGCACTGTGTGGATTTTTCTTCACTAATTTGGATGAAAAAAACTGCTTGGTTTTTTATTATTATTTTTTAATTGTAATGTAATAAATCAAATTATTCACGGCTAAAACCGCCGGAATCACCGCCGGTTGCCGCCGCCAACCTCCACCGTTTCTTCAATACCTGTTTTTATTTATTTTTCTTTATAATAAATTAGAAAAACAACTTAAAGAACATAAAAAAAATTACATCAAAACCTATATTCTGTAGGCTCACATTCGATATAAAAAACTTAATTTATCACGGTCAACTCCCGTAATTAAAAAATTAATTAAATCAACATCCACACATTCAATCAAATATGAAAAAAAATGATGATCATAAAATCGGGATTTAGAACGCTTGCAAAACAAAGTTAGCACAGTTCTAAATCTACCCGGTCTCGATAAACCGTAAACAAAAAACAAGACGGCTCTGATACCAATTTGTTGGGGGCAATACTGCCAAGAATATTATTTTTTAAAAACGATTATCGATAAAAAATTAACTAGACGGGCAAACGCTGAAACGGGCTCCAGATAAAACTTTTGACGAAGAATGGTCAAAATAAAACTCGTGCAACTAAAATTAATTTATAAGAATACCTCTTGTAAATCTAATCTTCAACTACAACTTGATTCCGAGTTGAAACTCCAGGCAGATCTTTTATTGTTTTCTCTTACCCGATCCTCGAACGTAGTGTGGGTTACGATTCTCTGAGAACTCGTACCGACAAAATCCCGATATATTTTTTTTAAGTCTTGAAAGATAAAAAATAATATATCAATAATGATATAAAAAATCATTTAAAACTGGTTCAGCCTACCCGCGTATATATAGGGCTACAGCAGGGACCTGGTGAGTAATTATGAATAATACTTTTAGTGAAACGCAGATACCTACAAGCGATTTCTGCAATTATGGAAAGACACAGCGGTTTCTGCAATTTTTATAAAATACTGAATTACAGTTCACACCACTAAAAAATTATAATTACATTATGACCCATAATCTCAAGACCTTCTTACATTGAGCTTCTGTTATTAAATGCTTACTATTTCTCCCCACGTTAAGATTTTCGATACCCGCCAATTAAATTTTATTACTAACAATTTAATTTAATCGACATCTTGATATTCCTTAAACCCTACCGCTTAACTTATTTGACCACCGGATAATTAAATCTACCTGTAGGGTTTGACCTGGTTAAAACTTATAAGCATCCTTAAGGGGGTATCGTCAATCCCGATCATTCGGGACGTGAATTTCGTCAATAATTAATGTTTGCTATATAAATAATACTGCTATCCAACTCATTGAGAATATAGACCCATATAAGATTGCACCCTCTAATAAATCAAAACAACGAATATTAAATATATATAAATTAATAATTATTTCAGGATTAAGAGAATAAGCACTATTCATAATAATCTTGGGGTGTGAATTAATTTATATAGTCAGTAGTTAGTACTAAATTAATTACCCCAAATGTCCCGTTCAATACACACAAGGTGTACTGGCACAGAGAGTCGGAACAATAGACGACACTATTATCTGTTCTCCGTAACCAAGACAAGCCTACTAAAACTCTGTGCCACAGTCGTACCGATGATATGTCCATTTCCATCTAAACTGTGAACATAAAACTTATATTCTGTAAGATCCTAAAATCTGATTTTCTGTGTGTAAACCGTACTCTACACACTAGATTAAACACTATACAGAATATCAGACATCCATACATAACAAATAAATGATATACATACACTGCTCATAAAGATTCTTATAAAATAGAAAACTAATTTTATTAAAAATTAAATTAAATACTAAAAATATAATTTTCAGTATACCAACCCTAACAATTTATTCACAGATAAATCCTGCGGTCTCCATCACCAGTTTGTAGGCGATGCAATTAAACCTTGCGTGTCGACAGTAAGGCCTTCCTCCCCAACAGACAGATTAATGACGGTATCGTCAGTACAAACCTCCTTTAGAGGTAATTCTAGATAATTGTTAGTGTGGATCACTTCTCCAACTGAAGGGTTCATTGCGAAGCGATTAATTTGAGATTAGGTGATGGTTAACACTTAGCTGTATATAATAGTATCCTCTCCAACTGAGTTACTGCTATTATATACTGGACCAAAACTATGTCAGCTATTTAATTTTACTCGGCATGGTCAGTTGCCTAGATAGTAAAATTAAAAGAAATTAGCCTGTCAGGTAGACGTCCTCCCAATGTGGCATGCTATTTATAGGTTACTAGGTTGCTGGCGAATTATTTTTAAAATGATAGAGGGAACCAAATTAAAATGAATTGAAAATTTTGCTCATCATAATTAACGATTTTTTTAATTATGTGATTCTCATGATTGAAATAAATTTTAACCCACTCGCTTCAATACTCAAAGAAAACAAACTTACGAAACCAAATTTTGTTGACTAAAATGTAATTTGGATGTAACTTTAACTACAAATGGTATTCTTTTAATACCAAGAAAGATGTCTGTTTCAGAAAAAGCTTCTTCCTCGGGGCCAAAAGGCATGAAGAAGAAAAAGGATCAGAAATAGAAAGACACGATTTCTAGGGTAGTTAGTGGGGCACAGACTGGTGTGAAATAGTCGAAAGACAGATATTTTCACTGTAACTAGACCCGGCACTGAAAAAAACTATATCCAGTATTTCACAAAAAGAAAAACAAATAGGGTAATTTCTATTCACTGGTTGTGGAAACATGTTTAGCAGTGTTATCTACCGGTACCTGGTGTGTAGATACGGAAGCCACTAATCATGTCTGCAATTCATTGTAAGGGTTCCAGGAAATCCAACATTAGTATAGGGAGATTTACCTGCATATGGGCAATAATACAAAGGTAACAGCTGTTGTAGTAGGAGATGTAACTCTCAATTTTGGTAAAGATCGGATTTTAATATTGAGATATTATCTTTATGTACCTGCCATTAAAAGGAACTTAGTTTCTATTTCTAGATTGACTAAAAATAGATATTTAGTTTATTTTAATAACTCTGTGGTTATTAAGGATAGTAAACGGATTATCTGTTCTGGTACATTGGTGGATGATCTTTATGTTATTACTCTAATCTCTCCTACACTACAACTGATTGAAACGAATAATACATCTATATTATCATATAAGTGAAAATTTTCTTCTTTAATGAACCAAACGTTTCTTTAGCACTTATGCTTGGGTCATATTAATCTAAAAAGGATAAACAGACTGGTAGCAGATGGACCTTTGAGTTCATTGGAAGTGAAAGCACTTTCAGTCTGTGAATCTTGCTTAGAGGGTAAGATGACCAAGAGGTCATTTTCGGCCAAAGACTATAGAGCTAAAGAACCGTTGGAGCTGGTTCATTTTAATGTATGTGGTCCTATGAAAATTTGGACTAGAGGTGGCTTTGAGTACTTCATCAGTTTCATTGATGATTACTCAAGGTATGGATACATTTATCTGATACACCGTAAGTCTGGATACTTTGAGAAATTCAAAGAATTCAAGGCGGAGGCAGAGAAGTGTGTAGGTAAAAATATCAAATCACTACGATCCGACCATGGTAAAAAATACCTCTTTGGACAGTTTAAGGGTTATTTATCATCAGAGGGGATTACATTCTAATTGACTGCACCTGCCACTTCACAGTAGAATGGTGTAGCAAAAAAAAAAGAATAAAACTCCTATGAAAATGGTAAGGTCAATGATGAGTTATTCAGGTTTACCAGATTCGTTTTGAGGTATCCCAAAAAACCTAAGAGTGGTCTATTTTATAATCCTAAGGATCAGAAGGTCATTGTTAGTACCAATACCCGATTCTTGGATGAGGATTATATTATGGATCAGAGGCCCAAAAGCAAACTTATTTTGAAAGAACTGAGAAAAAATACCAGCAGAACGAAAGAGGAACCGCATGTCACTGATATTCCATTACCTAGTCGTAGTGGGAGGATTATCGGGACAGGTGCAAATCAAGAACAGGGTACTGATGCATAGGGTTCAGATTTTGCACAGCCTGTTACTGCTAGTACACAGACATAAGTAGTGTCTCGTCGTAGTGGGAGGGTTGTTCATCAACCTGATCGGTATATGTTCTTGGGAGAGTCTTTTGACAAGATCCCGACAGAACTGGATACCGAGCTCGACAACTACAGTGAAGCACTATAAGACAAAGATGTAGATCTTTGGCAAAGAGCTATGAATTTAGATATGAAATCTATGTACTCCAATTAGGACTGAAATCTTGTAGAACCACCGAAAGGGATAAAACCCATTGGATGCAAGTGGATCTACAAGTGGAAGAGAGGAGTAGACGAGAAAGTTGAAACCTTCAAATCAAGGCTTGTTGCTAAAGGGTTCACTCAGAAAGAAGGGATCGACTATGAAGAAACCTTTTCGACGATAGCCATGCTTAAGTCTATTCAGATTCTCATATCCATTGCCGGACATTTCAATTATGAAATCTGGAAAATGGATGTCAAGACAGTTTTTCTTAATGGAAGTCTTGACAAGTGTATCTATATGATACAATCAGACGGATTCATTGCAAAGGGCCAGGAGCACATGTTGGGCAAGCTTAAAAGAACCATTTATGAACTTAAGCTAGCATCGAGGTCTTGGAACACTCGATTTGATTAAGCTATAAAATTTTATGATTTTGATCAAAGTCCGGATGAGTCCTGTGTGTACAAGAAGCGTGATGGAAGCGTGGTGATCTTTCTAGTACTTTATGTAGACGATATCTTGCTCATCAAAAATGATGTGATGGCATTATCTACGGTTAAAGTATGGTTATTTGGGCAGTTCGATATGAATGACTTGCGAGAAGCCAGTCACATCCTTGGGATCAAGCTTGTGCGAGATTGAAAATAAATGATATTGGACTTATCACAAGCAAAGTATATCGATGATATTCTTGCTCGTTTTAGCATGCAGGATTCTAAGAAAGGGTTTCTCCCTTTCAGGCATAGAATCACTCTATTCAAGGATCAGTGTCCTAAGATACCTGATGAGATAGAGAAGATGAAGGCGGTTCCTTATGCTTCAACAGTAGGAAGCCTCATGTATACTATGCTTTGCACTAGACCCGACATCTGCTTTGCCGTTGGCATAGTTAGCAGATATCAGTCTAACCTAGGGCAGGGGTATTGGACTGCGGTAAAGAATATATAATCAAGTACATGAAAAGGACTAAGAATTATTTGTTAGTTTACCAGACAGATAGTCTAGTACCTTTTTGAGAACACAGACTCAGATTTTGAATCAGACATAGAGCTTGCATCAGAAGACAACCTTGCAGATCCTTTACAAAGAGCTTACCAGCTAAGACTTTTCATAGTCATGTAGAGGGTATGACAGTCAGATGTATGGCAGTATGTTTTGAGTATTAGTGGGAGATTGTTAGGATTCGTATACTGAAAACCATATTTCTAGTTTTTAATTTTATTTTTGAATAAAATTAATTTTCTATTTTATGAGAATCTTTATGAGCAATGTATGTGTATCATTTTTTTGATATACATGGATATCCAATATTCTGTACAGTATTTAATCTGATGTATAGAGTACGGCTTACACACAGAAGATCAGATTTTAGGTTCTTGCAGAATATAAGTTATATGTTCACAGTTTAGATGAAAATGGACATATCATCGGTACGACTGTGGGACAGAGTTTTAGTAGGCCTGTCTTGATTATGGAGAACAGATAATAGCATCGTTTATTGTTCCGACTCTCTATTCCAGTACACTTTGTGTGTATTGAACGGGATATTTGGGGTAATTAATTTAGTACTGACTACTGACTATACAAATTAATTCACACCCCAAGATTATTATAAATAGTACTTATCCTCTTAATCCTGAAATAATTACCGATTTGCATATATTTAATATTCGTTGTTTTGATTCATTAGAGAGTGCGATCTTATATGAGTTTATATTTTTGGTGACTTGGATAGCGGTATTATTTATATGACAAATATTAATTATTGACGGAATCCACGTCCCGAAAGATCGGGATTAACGATACCCCCTTAAGGATGTTTATAAGTTTTGACTTGACCAAACCCTGCAGGTAGATTTAATTATCCGTCGATAAAATAAGTTAAGCAAAAGGGCTTAAGGAATATCAAGATGCCGACTAAATTAAATTGTCAGTAATTAAATTTAATTGGTGGATATCGAGAATCTTAACGTGGGGAGAAATAGTAAGCATTTAATAACAAGAGCTCAATGCAAGAAGGTCTTGAGATTATGGGTCAGAGTGCAATTATAGTTCTTTAGTGGTATGAACTGTAATTTAGTATTTTATGAAAATTATAGAAATCGCTACTGATTTTCCATAATTGCAAATACCGCTATGTGCCTTTCTTTAATTGCAAAAACCACTGGTATGTGTTTGTATTCCACTGTAAGTCTTACTCATAATTACTCTCCAGGTCCCTGTTGTACCCCTATATATACGCGTATAGGCTGAAGCAGTTTGAGATTGATACATCATATATCAAATAAATCATATCTCATATATTATGGGTCAGAGTGCAATTATAGTTCTTTAGTGGTATGAACTGTAATTTAGTATTTTATGAAAATTATAGAAACCGCTACTGATTTTCTATAATTGCAAATACCGCTATGCGCCTTTCTTTAATTGCAGAAACCACTGGTATGTGTTTGTATTCTACTGAAAGTCTTACTCATAATTATTCTCTAGGTCCCTGTTGTACCCCTATATATACGCGGATAGACTGAACCAGTTTGAGATTGATACATCATATATCAAATAAATCATATCTCATATATTATTATTGATATATTACTTTTATTTTTCAAGACGTAAAAAGTATATCGGGGTTCTGCCGGTACAAGTTCTCGGAGGATCGTAGCCTACATTACGTTCGAGGATCGCAGCCCACATTACGTTCAAGGATCGCGTAAGGGAATACAGTAGAAGATATTACTGAAATTTTAACTCGGAATCAAGTGTAGTTGAAGATTAGATCAACAAGAGGTATTTATCTAAATTAACTTTGATTGCACGGATTTATTTTTTATCGTTCGACGTCGAAAAAAAATTTTAGACCCCGTTTCGGCGTTTACCTGTGCAATTAATTTTTTATCGAAAATCGTTTTACAAAAATAATAATCTTAGCAGTATTGTCTCTAACAATAATTATATATCCAAATCCCAATTAACGCATTCAACTTCACAATCACATATATCATTTCCAAATAACACAATCAACTCTACAAACGCTAACCCAATTCCTCTAAAAAACTACTCTATAACTTTCCATAGAAGCTTGAGTTTCAAATTAAAAAAGTGGGCATTCAATCACATATTAATAACATTTATTCAAGGTTAGTCAAGAATCCTACTCGGTGAGTCAAAACTCGAAACTCTAACAAAATTCTACTTAGTTGGATGCAAAGCCCTCGAGTAGAACAATATTTCTTCTTATAGCTTTGCCAAATTCAAAACTTGAAGTTTTCAAAAGTGAAGGAGAAGGAAGAGGGAGCTTCGGTTCATTAATGGAGGAGAGAGAGAGAGAGAGAGAGAGAGAGAGAGAAGAAAGAGATGGATGGCTGGCCAAGAGGGGGAGGAGGGAGGCTTCCCTGGCAAGTTTTGGCACAAAGCCCAATCCCGCCGAGAACTTAATGTGTGCGTTCAAAAATTCATTTCATGCATCCATAATGTATTTAATCCACCTATTTGCATTCACAACATAATGAAATCAATAATTGAACTTTATATTAATTTTAAATTTTATATTTTCAAAAATTATGAAAATTTAAAATTATTCTCGAATTAAATTTTTCGAGTCTCCGCATACACCGACGAGTTCAACAAAACTTGTTAAAATATTATTGGGCCCACTGGCCACACGCACGCGCACGCACACACACACAGGTAAATTATCACATAAATATTTAATCACATAAATTAAAACAGAATTAGTTCTCACAATTTCGTCAGTGTAAAATATATTTCGTCAGTGTAAAATATTGAGAATTCTATACTTGATGAAGCACTGAGAATTTGGTGTGGTGGGAATTAAGTACGGAAAACAGTGCTCGTGGATTCGGCAAACGAAACTTAAGACATCTAGGTTGAGGATTCGAATGAAATTTATAAGTGGTCTTGTAACTATTCATTAGTATAGTACTTGATTTATCTGAACTTAGATTAGTCCATTGATTTTTACACGAGTTAGGTTTTTCTACGTAAAAAATTACAAATGTCTTATTGTGTATGATTGGTTTTATTTTTAACATTGCTTAAGATTGCCTAATCTTAAATAATTCACCGACTGGCGATATCTTATATATTCCACTGTACATAAAATAATTCAAATATTATTTTTTAGTGTGCTTATCTATTTTATTTAATTTTTATTTTTTTATATTATTTGAGAAATCAATTTTGTTCTTGTGTACTCGCTATAAGTAATTTTTTGTTTTGGTCTTTTCTATGGATCTTGAGAGAAACTTTTTTAACTTAAAATCTTTGTTGGGCCAACTAAATTATTTTTTAAGCCCAAATTAAACAAAAAGGCCCAATTCTTGAGAATAAGCCAAAAAATTCAATAAAAAGCCTTTTTGCCAAACCAAATTCTTTTTCGAGCCAAATAAAGCCTTTTATATATTTTTCTTATCAAAACTAAAATTTTATAAATCAAATTTGATATAGAATAATATGTTTATAGAGCTTAATTTATTAATAAAAACTATGAATACTAGTTTTTAATTAAAAAATTTATCTTAGAAATTTTTGTAAAAGACTTATTTTGACTCATGTCTTTTATATGTATGTATTCAAATATTATAATAATACTTTTAAACTATAATTACAATGTACCAACTATAATTTTATAAACTAAATACAATTCTCTAGAAAAAGTTGCTATTTTTTTATTTTAAGCTATTTTAAACATTTTTAAGTTATGTAGTATATTTATAGCCACATGGACCCTTTATATACATTATATATACAAAATTAGGCCATTATTAGCCCCATATCTCTCCATGCCGGTCACCCCACCCCATGCAAGGAAAAATCTAAAAGAAACCTCTCACATGTCAAGTCTTGTAAGGCTTGCATGCATGGTGAGTGGCCATTATTTCTCCATGCATCATTGCACCACCACGAACCTTTAGCGTTTAAAACAATCAGCAAATTCAGCTGCTCCACCTTGTCTTGTCTTTGCCGAATACTAGAGTGGGGAGAGAGAGAGAGAAAGAAAAGGAAGCTTAGTGGTGTGCTCTTGTTTTCTTCAGAGGAAGCTTTCTCATCAAGTCTTTTTGCTTATTTTTTAGCACCTATAAGAGAGAAGAAGAGAGAGAAGAAAGAAGCTTAGTGGTGTGCTCTATATGCATGTATTTTTGCAAGCCCTTGCTCTCAACTCTTTCTCACGCGAAGGAGACATGAGCAATTTGTCCCCTTTTTTCCTTTTTTATTTTTTAAACTCATTTTATTTTGAGTTTTGATTCTTTAATATGGTCTATAATTGGTATATAAATCGCATATATGAGAGGTAAACCCATACAATGAAGAATTAAAGGCCACAAGAGTTGTGCATGTGTCATTTTCATATTCAGTCCATGAATCTAGTAAAAATTTCTTAATTTCATAAGTTTATTTTTGTGCCAATCTCAGCCTTTTGATCTCAAAATATTTCTGTAGCTAGTATATATGTCCTTTGCATAGATGAATTTTTATCGAGCCTTTCAAGTTCTACATGCTTTAAAAGTTTATTTTTCAAAATGGCTAAAACACAATTTTGAACAACCAAACTTGAAATAATGCCATTTCTTGTAGAAAATGTATTTTCGCATGAAACTAATGGTAGAAGTTAGATGCCTTTCTTATCTGTCTAACCCCATTGAAATTACTCGAAAAGCACAAATTTACTAAAAGTTAAGTTATTTTTCTCAAGGTGCACGAGATGTAGACACATTGTAGAAAAAAATTAATTTGTCCAAAAATACTAAGCTTTTTTGAGAAATGTCAAATATTATAGTTCTCTAAGATCCATATACATTTTCACAAAAATTATCAAAAAATATATACTTGGATAAAGGCACTGATTGGATTTTTAAATTAAGGAGATAGATTCTATCCCCTATTTTTAAAACAATTCAAATCTGTCACTATCACTTGTTTTAAATAAAACTCAGTCTTAGAGACAAGATTGAGAAAAGTTTTCTTCATGAAAAGTGTAGAGAACATTTTAAATTAGCTACCTGCAAATTATTAGAATTTTAATGAAGTTTTTCTATTTTCAAACCCTTTAAAACTATGGCTGAATTTGTAAACTTAGTGCTGTGAATATGATTCTTTACTATACCAATGTGGATTTTAAGTTTTCTCTTTGCTTCTATTATTTTCCATGTCATATTGTTTGTTTGTGTATATTATTGTGTGTATATTATTGTAGAAGAATTATGTTGGGAATAATTTGTTGAAGTTATTGCATATTAGTATGTTAAGTTCACAATGTAAGTGTATAACATGCTTACATGAATTATGTTCATCAAGTCCTATCTTGGCAAAATTCGATATTCACATGCTAAGTTTATATTCTGCATTAAAATTCACTTTCAAATGACGAGTTTGTATTTTACACAATAAAGTTGTATCCTTATATTCATGTGTTTGGGTTATGGGGATCACACTTTATTAATCGATGATTTTAAAGATAAAATGGTGTGTGGAATAATAGATTACGTCTATGTATATCTTGAGCCGTGCTATATCTTGAGTGTTACTATGTCTTAAGCTGTGTACCTCAATTAAGTGTATGAATAGGAACATGACAAACAGGAACATGAATGAACGAGAATATAGCATACGGGAGCATCACGGTACCATGTGGTGGTGGTACACTGTATATATTACACACTTGACCTTGATCTAAGATTTGAAGGCCTGAAGTAGTGGAATCCAAGCCTTTGCCCCTTGGATGACATTGTTGGATAATTAATTTGACATGCAGTCATCACTGTGGTTGAAGGAACGCCTATTATCTTTAGTCGATAGACTTGGCCTGTGCTTGTTGATCGGGGCTAGGATGCTTCACTCGGTCAATTGCATTAAGAATAATCTAGTTTAGTCAACCTTGATAAATAAATAAAGAATCATCATCTAGAGTCTCATCTCGCATATTTATTTTGTGCTCGTGTAAGACCCAAAAATTTCGAATTCATCTAGAGCGACAAATAAAATACTAAGTAACATAAAGACAAATTCTTATTCTAATATTTTTCAAAAAATAAGAATTAAACCAAAAATTTTATTACATTATTGTTCTTGCAACGGAAAATAATAATAAAAATAACTGAAAACAAAAAATGCTGATAATAAAGACTCTGGTGGCTAGGTTCACATGAATTAGGGCTCTATCTGTTCTTTTATGTTCTCCTCTACGACATCATCCTGCACTTCATAACATGGTGTTTGAATTACCAGGACAACATAAAACGAAGCCATGAGTTCGAAGAACTCAGTAAACTCATCACAAGTAAAGCATGCATCGACAACTAATCAAGTCAATAGGTAGCAACAAATAAACAATAGATATATCAAAATGCATCGTGATTTAATTAATAAGTAATAACTCCAATTAGGATTGTCCTGAATCACTACCCAAACACATCCTTCTCCTCATCATCAACATCAAATCTAATACACGAGAAGTTTCTACAGTTTCAGCCAGATGTTATCCTAGAATAACAACAAGACCTAGCCTACGGTCTGTTTTCGCAAGATAATTATCTTAGAATTACAATCGAGAACGCATCTGTGTCTGCCTGATATGTTATCCTAAAATATACACCGGCCCAACCTTCGGTGGGTATCTGCCAGGTAACTTATCAAAACCTAAACTCCACCAGATATTATCAAGATTCGAACCCCGGCCTAGCCTACGGCGGGTGCACCTTGATAGTATCCATCACCTCAACGACCGTGACATACAACTAACATCTCGTAATTAACCCCGTCATGATTTTTAGCACACAAAATTTATTTAGGCAACCCTCTCGATGAGCACGTTCCCAATAGTTAAAAATCATGCTAAAACGATAATCAATCATGCGAATATGAATCATGCTTTAACAAAAAATAACAGCTTAACATGCGATTATCAATAATAACATGAGATATCTAAACATGTATCAAACGATAAACAATAATTTAAAAATCAAACCAAATATGTCAAGTGACATTTTGAATCCGAGTTTCGTATCTACATAATTTTTTTTTTACAACATTACTTTTTTTTAGAAAAAGAATTTAAAATGCAAAACTTGATTGTTAGTTTAATTTTGTTTAAACGATTTTAATATATATATATATTTAAAAATATAATATAATTTTTTTTACGAAAACCCGATTAAAGTTTAACTAATTGATTAATTATTTTTAATGAAGTGAACCCTCTTAAATTAAAAATATTTATCATAATACTAAAATACAGTAGCTAATTAAAACTTAAATCAAAAGAAAAAGAATAAATACATTTTTATTTAAAAATTTTAATTTGTAATATTTTATTTTATTTTTTAAAAAACTTAATTATAATATTTAAACTTTTTAATTAAATTGATTTATAAAAAATTTATGAAGATAAACAAGTAGTTAAATAATAAGCTAATTAAAACAATTAACCATAAACAACATATCCAATGTGAGAACCTTTTGGTTTCTTATGGATAGTTATTGGGTGCTTCTCAATTATGGAGAATAATGGACCATATTCTAAATCCTCAAGAAATCAAAGAGTTAGTCTTGAAATTGATCGAAATCACAAAAATAGATGGCACAGCGATGACGGTTTCGGTTTGAGACGAATGATTTAGACTCTTTCTTAGTTCTACAAATCTAGAAAAGCGAAGAACGGTTGAAGAACGAGAACAAAGATTATTTGTAATGATTAACAAAATAAACATAGATTTAGATCTTACTGATTGAAAAACGAAACTATTGATTATCAAGAATATGATGTCAGGAGTATACCTATAAAATATCGCGATGATCCGACTTCGTTTGGCCCTTGATCCGTATGAAAATTCTGGCTATTTTCTCTCCCAATCTCCTTCCCAGCGGCGCACTGGTGTGATCTGATTTTTTTTTTCTTTTTTTTTCTAAGCTAACTTATTGCAATCCCAGCGGCGCAAGAGACTTGTATATGTTCTCCAACTCTAAAGGCTAGATAGATAGATAGATAGATAGATAAAGATTCTACATATATTAATATACTTATTTTATTTATTTATTTATTTTTTTTAAATTTTTTTTTTTCTTTCAAAAATAAAATTATTCTAACCTTCTAAAAGATATTTATTTCTTAAGAAGATTATTACCTTCTAACAAAAATTATTATACTATTAGATTATTTATTATTATTATTATCATTATTTTTTTTTAAAACTTAAACTTAACATATGCATAAAACTTATTATAATTCTATTATTTAAACTTAAATTTTTAGCTTAACTTTAAAATCAAATTTACTTAGGTTTATTATTATAATAAACTCCATGAATTATATATTCCACAACAAAATAATTAATTTTTATTTATTATTATTTATTAAACATTATTAAAAAAAAAATTTCGAAAACTCGGATCGTTACAGGTCGGGTCGTTACAGCTCGGTTATCCCAGGTTTAGATTAGCCCTTCCTGACCGCCACCTTCCTTGAAGACAGTTCGATGGAACCTTGCTCATGAGCTAACTCATAATTACTCTTTTTATATCTTTGCAGCAAGAACCCTTTTGTTTATAAGACTTCCGTTCTTTTTGGAATGTAAAATTCATCATTATAGTACTTTTATCTTTGAATAGATGGTTTATTTTTGTTTTTTTGCTTTTATAGTATTTTGTCCCTATGAATGTTATCCGAAATTTGGGATGTCACATGTATTAGGCTCATTCACCCTATATTGACCTTTTGGGTTTTGTTAGCATTGAGTACGGATTTTATTTTTTCTTCGGTGCGCAATGTAGAGGTAAAATTAGTAGGAGTAATTCTAATATCATTGATAGCTTGAGGTGTTTGGGTATTTGTGACAGTCTGTGCTTGCATGAATTGCTGTAACATATCGTTAAAGTTCTTCCATGGTGGCGGATTATAAAGAATAGAGTTAGAAGCCCCCTAACAGAAATAGGAGTTGTGTAGCATTGTTGTTCCTCCAACTAAAATTTGGGCGACTCCTCTTCCTGAATTGTAACTCTATGTGCATGAAGATGGAATGGGCATTTCAAAAGTATTTATAAAATTTGCTTAATCATCCAACACCCCTTTAAAATTCTACAAATTCCACAAATGTTAACTTTACGCACAATGTTGATTCCTTTTGCTTTCTGTAATTCCATGACCTCTAACTTTGACAATGGATTTTTTGAAGTGCAATTATTACATAATGCATGATTTAATGGTCATGTATTACATGAACTTGTATTATTAAATAACTGTGCAATGCATGACTATTGAATCAATGCATTGTACAACAATTGCATTGTATAGGGATTCTCATCATTCTATAACCTTCTAGTTAAGCTTTCTAGTCTTACACTCAAATTATCTTCTTCCCTACATTAGTACTTTACCTCCATTAGAAGCAGTGGAAGAATGCTTTATTTTACTTGAATCTCCAGAAGGATTTATAGTGCCCCAAGATTGAGCATTCTTTACTAATGCATCAAAATACTTAAAAGTCTTTTTAGGATCTTTATTTAAAAATTCACCAATACACATCATATCTACAAATTGATGCATTTGAAGAGTCAAACTTTCATGAAAAAACCAATGACATTCCTAGACTCATAGCTATGATGTGGGAAAGAGTTTAATAAATTCTTAAATGTCTACAAGAAATTGGTGCTTTAAAGACAAAACAAGTTTGTCCTCAAAAGTGGTAATTTCGTCACTAAAGTCAATGGAGACAACAATATTTCGTCGCTCATTTCGTCGCCGTAACCTCGTCGCAAATTTCTATTCGCGACGAAATTATTATTGTCCCCCAATAAAAAACATAACAACGAAAATATTCATCGCATATTTAGGAAGAAACTTGCTGCCTATCTATAAAATTCGTCGCTAAAAATTATCATAATTTTGAATAAAAATTTATGACAACAAATAAGTTCATCGCAAATAATAGTATTAGCGACGCATAATTTTCGTCGTTGGACCACATTATTGTTCCGAATTAGAAATTTAAGTCAACGAAATAATTCGTCGTATAATATAACATTAGCGACAAAATATCATTGTCGCAAAATGTTGACAACATATTTTTGTTGGAAAAAGTTATATTTGACAACGAAAAATACCATCGCAAATAGTAAAAGTTACTATTAAAAAATATTTTTTAAGACAAATAAACTATTAATTTTGTCACTAAAAACTTTTATTTGTGGTCTATTTCGCCATGAAAAGTACTTTTTAAAAAATTTTATACGTGTTTAACCATTTCACCTGTATAATATAAAATATTTTTAAATTTGTACATTTATAAAACTACTTGTTCAATTAATAATATATCTAAATTAACCATTCAACAATATCTTAAAATGTAAACATAAATAATTCAGCATAATCATTATATAATAAAAAACAAAACATATCTAACAAAATCAATTAGAGTACATCCAACACTACAACCAACTGAAAATAAATACAAATTCATAACAATATCCGATAAAATAAAACAAAAGCTACCAAATCTCAAAACCAATATATGTTTTGTCCAAAATAATCCCCACAAGCTCAATGCATATCCAATCTCCAAATCCATATCAATGTAGGATAAAATAAAATAAAAAATTACCAAATCTCAAAACCAATATATTTTGTCCATAATGATTCCCATCAACTCAATGCATATTCAATCTGCAAATAAAATAGAAGAACCAAGTCAAATTCTCACAAATCATATTTATAAAATTAAATATTTTAACATCGTAATCAAATATAAATAAGAGAAAGATTTGTATCACAAACTCAAATTGGATGTCCATGTTCAATATTTATTTGTTGATTTATTGTATTAATGGAATTACACTGTAATATGTAATTTATTGCACACTTTCTATCTTTACATCATAGTGTCTACGGAGGTGATAGCGCTCATGCCTGAATCTTTTCGTGCAAGTGCTGTGAGTTAACAACTTTGTTATTGTTTAATTTATGTTAAACAGTTATAACATGTATAATAGTAATTTGCAAAAATAATTATTATGCAAAATTAGGTATATCAAACGACTAACCAGGTAGAGTCTCCACTAGTAGATGAATAATTTTCACTCCCAAAATTATCATTGAATCCTTGGCCCTTCAAAAATTCAATGATACTCGCTATCATCTCCTCACGTCGCTTGTTCACAAGTTAGCCATAATCTAATATTAATAAAGACATTAAAAATACTTTCCAGTTGTAAAAAAAAAAAACATAAAAGTAAAGTCATAAATAAAAGATATATGAAATCTCAAACTCTCAAAATCTAATATTAATAAAGGCCCAAAAAAGATATCAAAGAATTTGCAGCCAACACAGATGGTAAAGATAAGACACAAAGTGGAGGCATCTGAACAGATTCAATTAATATGGATGAAGATTTAAAAGCTCGAAGATCTTTTGCAGTGTTGTGCATTGGAAGTTTAGCAATGCTATTTGCTTATCTACATTCAAAAGAGGACTAAACCCAAATACAATATGGAGAAAGAATTTTAGGTACCAGTTTGACAAGAACTAACAACTTGATAAACTTTAGACTCTAAGTATGACGAACAGTCGACAAAGATGGAGAATCAATATTATAACAAAAAGTCTAAAAATTTCAGTCATTTTGGAGTTGAAATAAAGGAAATGAAAATCAAAGTGAGCCAAAATCATTGTGAGCCTTTTTGTTTTTCTTTTTTGAAGAAAGAAACTCAGTGTAGCCACTTTGGCAAATTTTGTGAGCTTACTGACCACCAAAAAGTATGAAAAAAATAAAATCGAAAGGTAGACCAAACATATTATTTACAAACCCAAATTTTTAGTATTTACAAACCAGATTTACAAACACAGTAATAATCAATGACTCCATTATGACTACATATTCTTCCTATACCAATGACTCGGTGTTTATCGTGGAGCTCATAACTTTTAAAGTTCGCATTGAAAATTGTTGTATTCCTCTTTTAGCATCAAACACTTCTATTATTGTCACGCCCTCGACTTCGAGGTATGTAAACCCCACTTGATAACCCAATTTTACAGAATAACCTAAGAGACTTCTTTTTAGAAAACCCAATTTATGGTTAGAAACTTCTTTAAAGAAAAATACTTGGATTTAAGTTGTTTGAAAAGATGTTACACTCCCATCTTTCAAAAATATTCTAAGTATAAAAATTTAAAAATTTCGGCAGAATTTTTTTTATTTTTCGAACTATCCCAAATTAAATTATCACATGTCAATCTCAAACAATATAACAAATCTCAGGCACAACCCGAATCTCAACTCTTAACCACAATTCAAAACTATTTCAGGACTAACATTCTCCAAACAATCACAACTTTATATACTAATTTGATACCAGCTACTTTCATTCCAGAAAGTTTGTTCTCAACATGAAACTAAAGGGCAATTACATGAAATCAAAACATACATGTATATGCATTATTCGTTCCATTAAATCCCAAATCCCATTCAATTCCTCTTTGAATTAATCTCAAATCAATGATTGAGCAATCCATAGGTTAACGTCATAATTTAGAGTTTATGCTTCATGTTATGCCATCAGTCCACTATATTAAGTTGAGGTTCCAAATTTCATTTAATCAACTCTTGAATAATTCACATTTCAGTAGTTTCGCAATTTAAAGGTAATTGCCACACCATAATGATTCAATCCACCAAGTAATTCAAGTGTCATGAAATTAAAGTTCATAACCACATAACTAGGATTTACTTCAAATAAATTTTCAAGTTCTAATTTAGTTATAATTTCCATCTTCAATTCATATTTTGCCAAGTTACAGTGCCCAAGTCATAGTTCAATGCTTCAACTTCGACAATTCAACACCCAACCATTACACTAAATTTTAATTAAACTTACACCAATAAACTATGAGTTAAAGAGGTTTTTAGTAAACAACCCAAATTTCATACTTAAACTATAAACCTAAGTAAACAACCCAAGTTTCATACTTAAACTATAAACCTAGCCTTCCAATCATCATCCAACAAGATTTAAGTTAAATTCCAAAACATCACCCAATTGATTTTTTTTTTAATTAACTCGATTCTATGATTCACCAAATCCTATGTCGGATATCCAATATAAGATCCAAAACCATCGATTTAAACTCAATTTCTATGAAATTCATATATTCCCATTATACAACGTATGGTTTATACACACCAACTTCCCAAATCTTACGAATTAACCAATCATTTAATTTTCAAATCACAAAATAATAAGTTAAATTGTTCAACATTTCATTAGGTCCTCTATATACGATTACTTAGTGAAATTATAGTCTCCTACTCTTCTAATCCTTCAACCATTAAGTTACAAAGCCATAGCTTCCCCTTATATATCTCAATTTCCACATATCGAACCAACACTATAGATCCAAACCAAACAACCCATAGGTCAGTTACGATTTTCTTAAAATTTTTAGGATTTTATGAGATTAATTACTAAAATCAACAAAAACCATAGCCAAACATCAAAATTAGTCAATGTCCTACCTTATGGAAGCCAAAACGCCAAAAGCCCCAAATTCGGCCTAAACCCTAGAATTTCAGAATTCTCCAATTTGACTCCAAGAGGGTCTGGCGCGCGGCTCTTGTGGTGTGGTGTTCGAATTTCAGTCAGCTGGTTGTGATTTCATGAGAGACTCGATCGAATTTTGAGGAGATTATGAGTTCGGAGCCTTGAAGCTCTATCCATGGCTAAATCGAGAGAGAGATGGAGAGTACGAAAGGCCGGCGACGGGGTGGTGGGGTTGGATGATAGTGGTGGCGGTTGTGGTGAGGCACGGTGACGGCAGGGTTTGGGGAAGGACGTGCGCAGAGGAGAATAGGGAGAAGGGGACGCACGACGGCGGTGGTGGGGTTGGATGATACGAGTTCGGCCTCCAGTTGCTTGATGCGAAGCTTCTCGTCGTGCGGTGCTTAAATCCCAAGCGGCGTCGCTCAATTTTGTGTGGATGGGGCCGATTTTTAGAATGGAGGTCGGGAATTTTAGTCTTGAGCTCAACCACGGCAGAAAGAGAGAAAAAGAGGCGGAGAGAGGAGAGAGTCCAGCTTCGTTTCCGGCGTCAGGATCATCGGCAGCCATGAGGGCGTCGGCGCCGGTGGTAGGCGGCGGTGGGTGGTTAGCCCATGGAGGTGGCGCGGCTGGTTGGTGCGCGGGCATCGTATCGTCTTTTGTTTTTTCTTTTCTCTGAAGCTTCTAGTTAGCTGCTGAATCCCCCAGTGGTTGAGCGTGGTTGAGCTCAAGACGCTTGTTAATATTTAATTCGGCAATATCTTGATTTATTTTATGATATTTAAATTAAGTTAGATATCTCAATTAAAATAAGTTACATTAGAGAAAAAAAGTATTGAGAGTTTATGTATTTATCTATTAAAAAAATAAAAATATTGTTGTGAAAACCTATTTATGTTATAATTGTTTTTCTTCATGATTTTTTTCGGGTCAGTATTACAACGACGGTGTGAGAAGGCGACAACGTGCAAAGATGCTGAACCAATCAACATGGGCGCTGGATATTGAAAGAAACGGAGAGGGGAAAAAGTTAGGATTGAATGTTGAAACAAAGAGAAGGGGAAAAATTAATCTTTATTTGTATTAGTCAATCTCGATTTGTCTTGTGAGACGTGTGCACTGATCCGCTAGAACAAAAGAATAAGAAGAATTAGATAATAAATAAAAGATAAAAGAAACTTAAAATGAGGGTTAGGCTTTTACACTATGTAAATTAACTTATGGTATTTATTCTAATTAAAAAAATAAGTTAATATTTAGTTATTTATTCACACACAGAGTTTGTCGGTAATGAATCTTTTATTTACCGCCGTTCAATATGTTGGCAAAAATAAATAAACTTAAGTATTTATGCGGGAACTAAAAATATATTGACTATTACCCACACACAAAGTTTGTCGGTTGTGAACTTTTATTTACCAATGCTCAACATGTCGGCAAAAGTAAACAATGTGTAGGTAAAAAGTTTACATTCTGATGGCGAGAAAAAAAATTTGCGTTAATTATTTTTCGACACCATTTGCCGACGAGTGAGTTTCGTGTCGTTAAAAACAGATTATTTTTGAATTTTTTTCAATGTATTTTGTTTTGTCGTAGCCAAAAATATATATTTGTCAACTAAAAATGTCTTGCGTTGGCAAATTTAATCGCCAATTATGCATTTTCTTGTAGTTATTATTTTAAATTTTATTTTTGTATTTTTACAATCTAACTTAAATTTATAATTGTAAGTGTAAATATAATAAAATTTTAAAAATATAAATATATAAGTATAAATTTTCAAAACTAAAAATTTTATTTTTAAAAGTATACTTCTAATTTTAATTTATGTATACTTACATGAGTAATATGAGAACAGTTGAATATCGTTTGTTTGTTAACAATAAATTAAGTAATTTTATTCTAAAAGTTTTTAACAACGAAATTAATTTTTGTCGCCTCAATAAAAATGATGGCGGGAACTTAAGATGTTTCCTGTTATGTTTTATTTATATCATTAGCGACGAAAATATGGTGTCGTTAAAAACATAATGCAATTTGCGACGAAAGAGCATTTTACTCGCCACAAGTCTTCTAGTTAGCGACGAAATAGGGCCATTAGCGACGAACATATTAGCCTCGCTAAAAATATAATACAATTTGCGACGAAAAATTGTTTTTCTCTCCAAAACTCTTCTATTTAGCAACGAAATTGGGATTTTCACGCCTTTTACCTACCTGTAATGACGAAATGTATTTTTATCACTAGATTTCATCACCAAATACTCTTATTTTTGTAATTAATTTCCAATAACGACAAAATTTCATTCTCTTTTTCAAAAAAAAAAAAAAAGAAATCATGATTTGTCTATTCAAAGAGTTTGCTCTATAAATTGTGAAAAAAAAAGAACACTAATCAAAATTTTGATTTGCAACTCGTGCCATGTGGTTATTTATCTGGGTCTCACAGAGTTCAACTATGTTTTTGCCATCTCTTTAAGAGACAAAGAAAATAATTTTAGCCTATTAGTATCTTCACTATGATTGGACAGAATACATGCACAAATCTCCTCAAATTCTTTGATAACTTGTAACGAAGAAATAAAAAAAAAAAGCTCTAAAAGTAAATGGTGACAAAAGCTCTTGATCCGGGATAAGTTTATATATTAATACCACTCTATTGTTAATTTGTTACTCCAATTCAATATATGAATTTAAAATTTCAAATGCAATCTTTCTCTCAAACACATAACCATATCACTTAATCGTTCATTCAAATATTATGTCTCTGAAAAATATTCAATCATCATTGATTGCTACCCATATGCAAAGATACAACGCCCTAATTTTCGAGAACGTTAGCACATACATATAATAATAAGAATTATGCTAACGAATCATTTTATAATTAAAATATATAAATAAGTACATCTATACTCATTAGATTTTTGCCAACAATCACCATAAAATTACGGCTACATTCATCCGACAAAGTTTTCAAGGTCAAAACAAAAGGTACAAGAAAATAGCTACTACAGCTTATCTAAAAGAAATTTAAACTTGAACTTCTTAAGCTCCCCCAAATTCTTGATCTACTAGGAACTCCTTTGATTTTGCAAAATTTTTGTTTTCACTTGTGGTATCAACGCTATGAGTCGAAGCCGAGAAGAAAACCCTAGTAACCCTACTAATCCACCACAATTTGACCCCTCGTTATGAAATGATATTACATCGTTGGATTTCATACCCTAACTGCCTTATCAAGATCACAATGACGTGGGTTAGGCTAGCTTACGCCCCCACTTAAAGAATCAATGCTACACTGCATGGAGTCAACCCAAAGTTTGAGATAATGATGTAGGAATTTCAAAAAAATGTGTCCAAGGTGTTTGCCTGGAACTTACTCCAAAATTTAAAAATCACACCGAGGACGGGCCATGGTGTTTTCTTGGGGATATACCCCAAAAGAGTTATACACCAGGGACACTTCCAACCATGATTTAAGGGTACAACCTGTTAAAGTTATATACTGAAAACCATTGATTTATTTAGTTTTAGTATTTAATTTTATTTTAATAAAATTAATTTTTTATTTTATGAAAATTTTAATGAGCAATAAATGCAATACCATTTATTTAATATTATACATGGATGTCTTTTATTTTATACAATATTTAATATGGTGTATATAGTGCAGCTTGTACACAGAAGATCAGATTATAGATTCTTACAAAATATAAATATTTGTTCACAGTTTATATGAAAATGAATATATCATCGGTACGACTGTAGTACAGAATTTTAGTAGGCTTGTCTTAGTTACGAAAAATAGATAATTGTGTTGTCTATTGTTCCGACTCTCTGTACTAATACACTTTGTGTGTATTGAACGGCACACACTGGGGGTAATTAATTTTATACTAACTATATAAATTAATTCATACCTCAAGATTATTATGAGAGTGCTTATACTCTTAATTCTGAAATAATTATTATTTGCGTACATTTAATATTCATTATTTTGATTCATTAGATGGTGCGATTTTATATGGGTCTATATTCTCGATAAGTTGAATAGCGGTATTAATTATATGGTGAATATTAATTATTGACGAAATCCATGTCTCGATAGTTTGGGATTGATAGTACCCCCTTAAAAAAACTTATAAGTTTTGATCGGACAAGACTCTGCAGGTAGATTTGATTAATTGGTTGTGAGATAAGTTAAGCGGAACGGCTTAAGAAAATTAAAGATACCGATTAAATTAAATTGTCAGTAATTAAATTTAATTGACAGGTATCGAAAATCTTAATGTGAGAAGATGAGTTAAACATTTAGTAACACGAGCTCAATGCAAGTTGGTTTTGAGATTATGGTTTAGAGTACAGTTACAATTCTTTAGTGGTGTAAACTGTAATTTAGTGTTTTATGAAAATTACAGAAATCACTGTAAGGTTTTTATAATTATAGATACTACTGAGAGGTCTGCATAATTACGGCCACTAGATAGGTATTTAGGTTATACTAGAAGTCGATATCATAATTACTCCACAAGTCCATGTTATAGTCATATAAATATGCAGGTAGATTGAATCACATTCATAACTCGTCTTCAAGACTAAGGTTGACCAGGTTCATCGATACAAGTTTTCGAATGATCACAACCCACACTAAGTTCAGGAATCACATCAGGAAATACAGTAGAAGGTCTAACCGGAGCTTCAACTTGGAATTAAAAGTGCATAGTTGGAGAATCGACCAAAAAAAGTATTCATCTAAATTAACTGTGGTGGCACAAATTTTATTTGATCGTTTGATATCAAAAGTTTTATCTAAAGTCTGTTTCAGCGATTGTTCGTCTAGTTTTTATTTTTGAAAAATCGTTTATAAAATCAATGATCTTAACAGTTTACCTCCAATAATTAGTATAAGAGCCGTTTTAATTTTTGTTTATAATTTATCGAGGGGCTGGGTAGATTTAGAATTGTGTTAACTTTGTTTTGCAGGTGTTCTAATCCCAATTTTATGATCATCTTTATATTAGTGCTTGATTGAATGGTTTGAATGACGATTTTAATTATTTTTAATCATGAGGGTTGATCGTGATACTTTAAACTTTTTTTTAGATCGAATGTGAGCCGACAGGGCATAAGTTTCGATGTAAAAATTATATGTTCTTTAAGGTTTTTTTCTAATTTATTAAAAAAAATAAGAACGTATTTGAAGGTCCAAAGAACACGAAAAATAGGTGGTTTTAGGTTTTTTGGGCCACGAATTGCGGTGGTTTTTGCATAGTTCTGAAACAAATTTTTTGGCTATTTTTTTTGCAAATTTTATACATTAAAAATAGCAACAAAAATGGTTTTAAAAAATAGCATAAATTGGGTAAAAAAATAGCCACCGGCGACGGGACAAGCAGTGACCCGGGGTTATTTTTTGATAATTTTTCACTGTATTTTTTTAACAACTTTTGAGAAATTTTCTAGGTATAATATTGCAGTAGAATAGACCTTAAAAAATAGTTTAAAACTGTGTTAAAAACAGCCACAAATAGTGGTGAGGAAAAAAACCAAACAAGCGGCGGTTATGGGCGACAGCGACAGTAGCCATTTGGGGCTATTTTTTAGGCTTGTTCGGGACAATTTTTGAGGCATTTTTTGAAGCAATATGTTGCTGGATATCAGTGTTATTTTTAAAAAAATTGGAGACGAAAATGGAGATCAGTTGTGGCGGCAAAAGCCGCCTGAAGTGGCAGCAAAGGAGCGGCGCCGGCGGCACTGGCAGGTGGCCGGCGGTGGTGCGGTCCCGGGACTATTTTTTCGATATACATTGATCAAGGAGTGTTACATATGTATAACACTGCATATCAAGGAATCCTAATAGGATTCAGATGCCGATAAGCAGTTGTTTCAAAAGATTGAAACTCTTAACGCCTATCTGATAACAGGAGACTGAAACTAATCAAAATTTCTATTTGATCATAAAATCGGAATATATACATATCTTACATTTATATTCTTTTATACTGCGTAGATGATGCATATCTATTTTATATATTTTGATTAATTTAATTAATTTAGAAAATTTGATTTTAATTAAATATTTTGTAAAGAAAAATAAAATTAAGTTTTTTTAATTAAATAATTTTTTATAGATATTTTAGTTTTACAAAATAGCACGTTTAAGATGATTTTTTTTATTAAATCAGATATCTTGAAAAAATATAAAAATTAATTTTGAATTTTAAATTAATTAAATGCAAAAATATTTAATCTAAATACATTATTGTTTTCGAATAATGTGTAACATAAAATAAAATAATTGAATGTCTTTAATCACTACCTTAGCTAAAAGCTAAAGGAAAACTATGCATTCATCGAATTTTATTCGTTACGCATTAAAATATGAAAAGATGGTTTGGTAAATCAGAATCTTTGAAATCGTATACACGGAAAGATATTTTCGATTCTTTCAGATCGCATACTTTTCAAAATTAATAAATTTATTTTAATTAAACAAATTTTTAGATAGTTCATATATCATATATCAGAGATATCATATTTTCTCTTTCAAGACGAAAGATATCGGGGTTCTGCTAGTACGAGTTCTCGGAGGATTGTAACCCACATTACATTCGAGGATCGCGTAAGAAAATACAGTAGAAGATCTGACTAGAGCTCAACTCAGAATCAAGTCGTGGTTAAAGATTAGATGTACAAGAGGTATTCTTCTAAATTAACTTTGGTTGCACTGTTTTATTTTTGATCGTTTGACGTCAAAAATTTTATCTGGAGCCCATTTTGGCATTTGCCCGGCTAGTTAATTTTTTTTTATCAAAAATTATTTACAAAAATAATGATATTAACAGTATTTTCTTCAATAGGATGAACCTTTAAGTTCATTGGAAGTGAATTCACTTCTAGTCTGTGAATCTTTATTAGAGGATAAGATGACCAAGAGACCCTTTTCGGCCAAAGGCTATAAAGTTAAAGAACCATTGGAACTGATTCACTCTAATATGCGTGGTCCTATGACAATTCGGGCTAGAGATAGTTTTGAGTATTTTATCAGTTTCATTAATGACTACTCAAGGTATAGATACATTTACTTGATGCACTGTAAGTTTGAATGATTTGAAAATTTTAAAGAATTCAAGGTGGAGGCAGAGAAGCGTCTGGGTAAAAGTATGGGTAAAAGTATCAAATTACTATGATCTGACCGTGGTGGGTGGTACCTCTTTGGAGAGTTTAGGAACTACTTACCATCAGAAAGGATTATGTCCTAGTTGACTTCACCAGGCACTCTGCAGTAGAATGATGTAGAAGAAAGAATGAACATGACTCTTATGGAGATGGTAAGGTTTATGATGAGTTATTCAGGATTACTCGATTCATTTTAGGGACTTGCATTAGAGACAATAGTTTACATTCTGAACTTGATGCCTTCTAAGTCAGTACTTTCTACTCCCACAGAATTCTAGACCGGGTGTAAGCCTATACTGAAACATATTCGGATTTGGGAGTGTCCAGCACCGTGGCATTGGGATTTTAGGGTTATTTTGGAAAATGTTTTAAAAATAAGAAAACTCAGAGATGTTTGAAAATATCTTAACACCTTGAAAACTAAAATTTAAAAACTCCCTTTTTTTAAAAATGGAGTCGCCACTTAGTTTTTGAGAAAATCTAAGAAAAATAAAAATGGTTACTGATCTTTAAAACGTTAACCAGAAAAAAAGAATTCGTGAGCTAAGGTACAAATTAAGGAAGGTGTTAGGCACCTCGTTCGCTCAATTATAAGGTTGGCCTCTACTAATCATCATTGGTTATTTAATAAAATTTCTCAAATGCAAGCAAATAAAAAAAATAGAGGTAAAGAGATAACATCCAAAATCAAATATGAAAAATACATAACATCTTTACATAGCACTCCAAATCAAAGTGAGTAAAGGCATAAAATCCTAAATCCTATGGCATGTAATTTCTAACTGAAAGATACATAGAACACTCACACATGCAATTTTATCAAAATAATCTAAACTAGCATGGTTTAAATGAAAGAGTAAAAATAGGCTAAAAGATACTAAAATTACTTAAACATGATTTGCTACAAAAGATAAATTAAACTATTCTAAATATACTTTTAAGTAAAGAAACTAAAACTTGCATTAAGATTAACATGATAAATTACTAAAAGAAATGTACATAAAAAAAAAATTCTAAAAGAAAGTTTATAAAAGAAACTTATGCTAAGATGAAAAAGGTTAGAAAAATACTTATCAATAAAAGAACAATTTAACTACTCACTTTTTTGCATTATTTTAAAAGAGATAAAATGAAAAGAAAAGAAAAGAATAGAAAGAAAAATTACACCAAAGGAATTAAAGTTAAATTAAAAGACTTTTTATGATTTTTTTGGGATTAATGAAAGAAAAAGAAAGATAAAATAAAGCTATAAAGAAAATGAAGCTTTAAAAAAAATAAAAATAAATACTAACATTAAATGAAAAGTAATACTAATAAAGAATAATTAAACTAACAAAAAGAGAAGGAAGAGGAAATAGAATAATGTAAAGAAATCTAAAGTTAACAATGAAAAAAAATAAAATACTAGAAAAGAAATTTACTAATGTTAAAGGAAAAGAAAAAGAAAATAGATGATAAAAGCTAGTAAAGAAGCATTAAACTAATATTATAAGAAAAAAATAATGCATTGAAAGGAAATTAAAATTACTAATAAGATAGAGAAAATAAATAGAGTAAAAAAAACTAGAAAATAAATTTTACACTACTATTGAAAGAAAAGAAAAAGAAAAAGAAATGGACAATAAAAGCTAGGAAAAGAATATTAAGTTAAAAAGAAAATAAAACGAAGCATTAAATTAAAAAAAAATGAAATGCTAAAGTTGAATGGGTATAATATTGACAATTATACACATTTTTATGTAAGTGCTTTGAATTATAATAATATCGACATTGTTTAGTCGTATCGTCAAACTATATTAGCACTAATTTGATGAATAAATTAAAAAAAAAGACAATAGTCTTAGTGTGGATGTGTGAACTAAGCAATTAATTAAAAATACTAAACTAAATGAAGCGAATTAAATAAGACACATGGTTTATTATACGAATGAAAGAAATGCGCAAATTAAAATTGAATTTAACCTGATCACTCCAAAAGAGAGAGAATGGAGTTAGAAGGATCGGGGATCCAAACAAAATACCTGGGTTGCTTAGGAATCTTCAAGTTGGGAGAATGTGGTTCAATTGTCTAATCCTCGGGTGGTGATCCAAGAAATGTTTCAATGTAGGCGTCGAAGGCTTGAATTTTGGTATTTTGGCAGGGCTTCAACGTCGAACTCGGAATTACTCAACAACTCGACAGTGCTTCTCTCACTAAACCTCTCACTATTTTTTTATCCTTGAAAATGTACCAGATGTATAATATTTATAGAGTTCATCAACCAATGAGATGCTGCCACATTTTGGGACACATCAGGCCATTTGGAGTTGACGGTCGCCAGGTTGGACATGGCAGTTGCCATGTTGAAAGAAGGTTCCAAAGAGTTCTATCCACGGTCGCCACAATACAAGTTGGCGGTCGCCACTTTTGGGTAGGGTTTCCAAGAGATTCTACTGACTGTCGCCACAATGAACACGATGGTCGCACTTTGGGAATGACTTGGGCAACAAGTTATCGATGGTTTTGACAAAATTTCATTGGTTTAAAAGTTTTTTGATGATTTGGGTTCAAATGCCGAGCTTGGATCAAACTAAAGTATCATTCCACCTGCTTTCATCATCGGATTCACCAAAGAATGGGCGGGGTCAAATTGAGGTGTTTACAGTTGCCCATTTTTTATATAACTTGCATAGCAACGCGCAAAGTAAGTTATATCAAACACCCAGAGACAGCAACTATTTGACCGAGCCGTCAATCTTAGGTCATAAGCACACAAGCATACCTATGATATTCGTCGTACTCAAATTTTCATCGAGCTAACTACGTACTCCTTTGCTAGGGATATACCAAAACGTAGTTCCTGCGGCAAAATGTAAAAAAATACAAGATAAGAAATATGATGTAAATGCTAACATGAATAGATGCTAACTTGATTCAAATACTGGTATAAACATGAATGCGATTGAATAAGTCCTAGAGATCGAGTTAAGATCTAAAGGGGTACAAACCTAGTCAAAGATCGAGTTAAGATCTAAGAACTTGGCTGGAGATTAGATAATTAAAAAGATCGAGTTAAGATCCAATAAATTATCTTAATCGGGAAAGGAATTGATGGGTCGAGTTAAAACCCAATATTTTGGAATGAAAACGGGATAAAAATAATTAAAAACGAAGTTATGGCTCAAAATTAATTTTATCAGAAAGAGAGATCGCGAATTAATAGGTCGAGTTAAGACCGAAAAATTCGGGACGAGGCACGGGATAAAAATAATTAAAAGCCAACTTACGGCTTAAAATTAAATTTATCGAAAAGAATAAACCACGAATTAATTGGTCGAGTTAATACCTAAAACTCGGGCCAAAACGTGGGATAAGGATTTAAAACACACAAAATTATTTTTGAAATTATTTCTAAACAAACAAAAAATTTTCGAAGTATTTTTAAGAAACACCCGAGATTATAAAATTATTTTTTAAAAGCTCTAAAGGTTATTTTTAGAAGGACACACACACACAAAATAAAAAAAATTTAAAGAAAAATAATTGAAGATTTTATATTTTCTAAAGAAATTATTTATGCTAATAATATAAAGATAAAATAGACGCACACAAAGAAAATAAAATGCATGCAAATAACAAAAACATATATCAAAAACCCCAAACAACCCCTCTCAAAACCCTAAAACGCCATAATGATGATCTGACACGACGTGACCTTTGGTAACTTGTGGTCGCCGAGCCTAAACCCCTCTGACATGGCGACCGCCGGGTAAAAATCCCTCTAACATAGCGGTCGCTATGTGTCTCTTCACCAACCTAGCGGTCGCCATAACCGAAGGTGGCGACCGCCACCTTCAAACACACATAAGGCCCTTGAGGCGCGCGGATCTGGTTCATTTGTTCACCCTTTACTCTATCTCTAGCTCTCTCGCGCTCTCAAACACTCTCCCATCTCTTTCTTGCTCTCCTCTCTTTCTGGCTCTTGTCTCCTAACCTTTGATCTTTTCTCACTTTTTCCTACTTCTCACACAATATTTACTCTACTATTCGTGATCCTTTTTCTCTTTATGGTGGGCCAGGGCCAAGGAGACGACGACCTGGGGGCACGACAAGGCCCCTCCGCCGCTGGGAGTTCTTCTATGGGGACTTTTAGGGGTACGCCCACCAGTATTCCTACTAGCGGGGTTACTACCACGCAGCCCACTGCTGCGATGGACGCCCTTGTTCTCGAGGCGGAGCATGCCTCCCATCGGGCTGCTGAGGTGGCACGGGTAGCTGCCGAGGCACAGGCGGTTGTTGATGCTGCTGCTGAGGCCGCGATGGCTGACTTCGTGGACACTAATGCTGGGGAGGGCCATCCAGCGCCTTTTGATCTGCACGCCTATGCTCCGGTTCCCAACCGCTTACATCCGGGTGGGATGCGAGGATACGAGCCTCCTACCGACTCCGTCGTCGTCGATGTTCTTCTGCGAGAGCCCGACCATCACATTTCTCGTCAGCACCCATTTGTAAGTTCCCACTCCTTACTGTTTTAATATCAAAGCATATTTTTATGATATATCAAACGTAGACGCATACTTAGGATCCCACATATGATGATGAATGATGATGAATGATGTTTTATTTTGATGATTGGGATTTGAACTTAGCTTAGGTACCTATGCAATGGAGATTAAAACAGTAAGGACACTAGGATTTGAACAAACAATGAAAGGGACAATTAATTTAGTGAAAAGCACTAAATAAAATGTTTGAATTTTTTTATTTTTAGGAAAAACATAAAAAATTAAGGATTTTTTTTGGGGGGAATGAAAACTAAATGGGTAATTTTTATCAAAAATCTTAAAATTAGAGACAATTTTGTCAAAAAAAATTTTAAATAAAGAAAATTTTCAAACTCTAGAAATCTAAAGGGTATTTTTCGAAAATCTAGAAAATTAAGAAAATTTTTGGGAATCCTTAGAAAATTTTTGGAAAGAATCTTAGAAAATTGAGGTAAATTTTAAGAAAAAATCCTAAAAAATTTATAGAAAATCTTAGAAATTTTAGAAACTTTAAAGAATATTTTTGTAAAATCATAGGAGAATATTTTTAGAAAATCCTAGAAAATTTTAAAGATTTTTTGAAAAATCCTAGAAATCTTTAGAAAATCTTAGAAAAATTTTAAGAAAATCTTAGAAATTTTTAGGAAGTTTTTTTTTTAAAAGATGATTGGGGCAAATTTTAAAACAATTCTAGAAAATTAATTCTAAAAGGTTAGGGCAAAAGGGGCAAAACACAAATATCAGAGGGAAGATTTGCTTGGAGCGCCAGGGCTTTAGGGTTCCTAGTCTTTTACTAGAACGTGCAAAAACCAAAAGATCGTTACTTACACACGAATCTAGGGTTATGAAGATTTTTTTGGTTTACCAGGGTTTTGGGTGCCTAGTTTTCTAGAGCTTGAAAAGAACCGAAGGGTCATCACTTATACACAAACCTAGAGTTATGGAGATTTGCCTAGTTTACTAGGGTTTAAAAAAATCGAAGAGTCGTCACTTACACATGAACCTAGGGTTAGGGTGCCTAATTTTCTAAGGCTTAAAAGAATTGAATGGTCGTCACTTATACACGAATCTAGAGTTAGGGTGCGTAGTTTTCTAGGGCTTGGAAGAATCGAAGGGTCGTCACTTACACACGAACCTAGGGTTAGGGTGCATAGTTTTCTAAGGCTTGAAAGAACCGAAGGGTCGTCACTTACACAGGAACCTAGGATTAGGGTGCTTAGTTTTCTAGGGATTGGAAGAACCGAATGGTCTTCATTTACACACGAACCTAGGGTTAGGGTGCCTAGTTTTCTATGGCTTGAAAAAACTGAAGGGTCGTCACTTACACACGAACCTGGGGTTAGGGTGCCTAGTTTTCTAGGGCTTGAAGAACCGAAGGGTCATCACTTATACACGAACCTAGGGTTAGGGTGCCTAGTTTTCTAGGGCTCGAAAGAATTGAAGGGTCGTCACTTACACATGAACCTAGGGTTAGGGTGCTTAGTTTTCTAGAGCTTGAAAGAGCCGAAGGGTCTTCATTTACACACAAACCTAGGGTTAAGGTGCCTAGTTTTCTAGGGCTTGGAAGAACCGAAGGGTCGTCACTTACACACGAACCTAGGGTTAGGGTGCCTAGTTTTCTAGGACTTGAAGAACCGAAGGGTCATTACTTATACACAAACCTAGGGTTAGGATGCCTAGTTTTCTAGAGCTTGAAAGAACCGAAAGGTCATCACTTATACACGAACTTAGGGTTAGGGTGCCTAGTTTTCTAGGACTTGAAAGAACCGAATGGTCGTCACTTACACATGAATCTAGGGGGTTTTATTGCTTTTGGTTATCTGCTGCATATTTCATGTGTTTAATCTACTCTTCTATTTGTCTTCTCTTTTTAGGCTAATCATTATGTCCGTGGCTTCGGAGGTTCTGTCTCTAAAGAGGTGTTGCAGTGGTATGATGCCCTCTCTACTCCTAGCCAGGCTTATATTGATGTCTCTGACTTTGCTCGATTCATACCCCTGTTGGGTAGGACGAGTAATGACCGGGTCTGGCTGATAGCCCTGGTCGAGCGGTGGTGGAATACCACCAACACCTTCCATTTTATTACCTTTAAGGCCACTCTGATGCCTCTGGAGTTCGCACTCATCACCGGCATTCGAGTTGGAAGAGCTCCCATCTAGTTTGATCCATTCATAGCCTAGTCGACCGATGCGCTGCTGTATTTTCTTAGAGCTATCCCTGCGCAGATGGATCGCGATCGGGTTCGGTATACCTAGTTTTTTGAGCTTTTTGGACACTTCCACTATACTGAGCCCCACCACTACAAGTGGGTTGCCTGGGGCTTTCTGATGTATATGTTTGGTACCTCCTTATTTTTGAGCAAGGAGAACACCGTTCATTTATATTACCTCGGTGGCCTGGCTCGTCCTGATCGAGTCGCTTCATATGACTGGGGAGGAGCTGCCCTCGCCACCCTCTACAGCTTCATGAGGACTCTTACTCGGTTCCCCCAGGAGCTCAGCATCAAGGGATACTGGAGGGTCTAGGAGGTATGGTTTAGTTTCTTCAGTCTTCCATTCATTTATGTTATCTATTATTGCTTGCTGACATCTTTTTCTTTGCAGTTGTGGACTTATGAGTTCCTCAGGCTTCACGTCCTGGTGAACTCTCCGGCAGACCCTCTGGTCATTTCCCAAGTGGCCCGGTGGTCCCGAGGCCTAAAGGGGAAGAAGGCTAGAGGGAAGGGCATTGACCGGTTCTAGGTATCACTGGACCCGCTGACCCATGACCAGGTATCTTTATTTACTGCTTACTATTCTATACATTACTTTCTTCATTATACTGCTTACTGCACTGTTCATTGCACTGTTCTTTGCACTGTATACTGTTCATCATACTGCACGACTTACTGTTCTTCGCATTGTACTGTACTTTGAACTGTTGCAGTCTATTGGGATGTTTAGAGGGGCATAGAGGATTTGGCCAGCGCAGATCTGATGCGCAACTGAGATCTCATTTCGAGACGGATTCTACAAGAGGGTCTATTCAGATGGGAGTATTATCTAGGAGAGCGGGTGGTTGGCCAGTTGCTTGGCCTGGATCACTTTCGGATCCTAGTGGTCCCTCCAGCCAGTATGCGCTGGACCGATCACCTGAGCCGGGTAGATCTTCTATTGGAGCTAGTAGGGACGCATGCTGTTTAGCATCTAGTGCCAGAAGGGGACTATATGGCTTGGGCCCGAGCCCGTCTGCTAGGACCACTTGGTCCTGGTCTGGCTACCCCTGGTGGCTGCAGGAGGGGACGGGCACTGGAGGGTGCTGATGCCGATGCTATTGGAGCCACTACTGTCGAAGTTGCTGCTGATGTTGCTTGTGGGATGAGGGGACCAGAGATCCCATGGGATGTTCAGACCGTAGCGTATGGTTTCCAGTTTCCTCTACCGGTCCCTGTTCTACCAGCACTGGAGTTCAGGGCTGACATCGGCCAGGTTTGTCTTTTTTTCCTTTCCTTCAGTTATTTACTCTTCTTACTTGTCTATTTTCCTTGAATTGTTCTCTTCTTTGCAGATTAACCAGGCTTGGTTAGACTATACGATGCTGATGGTCACCGGCCTGAGGGCACTAGTTCGGCAGATGGACACCTCGATACGAGCCGTCGGTGTTGCTTTTACACAAGTGGCCATTGTGAGTATCCTGCATGCTCTTTTCAGTTTTTTGGCACTTTTTGTCATTATCCTGTTCTGAGTCTTTCTTCTCTTTTGACCCCCACCAGTACCAGTTGCTGGCATAGTACCACCGCATGCTCTTACTCCTTCACCTGCCCCTGCTCGAGGTTGTGGTTCTTGGGCATCTTCTCGAGCTCGCTCTAGAGGGTTCGTCTCTTCCACTCGGAGTCGCTCTCGGGCTGTGTCTTTTTCTTCTGGCAACGGTAGTGATGACGATATTCAGAGGCACTTCGAAGAGGTTAGCTCGGACGAGGCTGGTCCTTCCTCCCGCTAGGTCCACCCGAGGCATACATGAGAGAGAGAGCTTCCCCTCCTCAATTTTATTTATCTTTTAGATACTTTCTTTTTGATTTTCATGGGCCTGCGTGCCCCAACTTGATACATTTATGGGCCTACGTGCCCCTATCATTACTTATTGGGCCTAGGTGCCCCAGCTTACATTTTTGATACATTTTATGTATTTTTGTGCCATACTTAACATGTTTATCTTCTTATATGACTTTCTTTTATTTGATGTTCAATCTATTGTGGATGCATAATGTCAACATTTATACAAATCTTTTAGAGTGCAAACTGATGCACACCCGTTATGTTCAAACATGGCGGTCGCCACAACACAACATGGTGGTCACCATTTCCAAGGAGACTAACATGGCGGTTTCCATTTACAACTTGACAGTTGCATGGTCAAAGGGCTGATGTCACTTTACTATGCTTTTCAAAGTTGGTGGTCGCCACATCTAAAATGGCGGTCGCCACATTGAACGTATCTTTTACCAAAATTTTGATTTCTCGCCCTTTCTTGCCTTATAAAAATAGCCCTGGAGGCCCCATTTTCTGTTGTTCTGACCCAGATGGCTAATCCCCTTTTATGGATTGAGGCATTCTCTCATGTCGAATGTTTAAACTTTGCCCCTTTCAGTATCAACTCCTTATTTCCTCTCATGACCATAAAGATTGACGAACCTTTGCTAAAAGCAACTGCTCAACTGTGGGACCCGCAATCCCACGTCTTCCGGTTTGGCCTTGAAGAGCTATGCCCCACTGTGGAGGAGTTCGCTGCTATTTTAGATTCGGCCCCTCGAATTTTCGTTGTGGTTCCCACTTTCTTTCTTTCAACCCGTCAGCAGGTGATACAGCTTTGTGGTTTATCTAGGATGGAGGCTCCTCATCTGACATTGGATGACTATCTTAACATACCTGGATCATTGACAGATTCTGTCCTATCGGTGACCTTAGTGAGCTCAACTTTTAGCTACGCAACGTTATGCTTTTTGCTTATGTCTTCTTGCTGAGTATCTTCTTGTCCCTTCAGATGGGCAGGTTAGCTGTGCATTAGTTGACATTGCTGGCCAGATGTGGATGGGAAAGGACTTCGTACCACTTGTCCTAGCTGAGACACTACTGGGTCTAGATGCCGTTCATCGTGGTGAGATCGCTACTTTTGCTGGCAGCCTCTTACTTCTTCAGGTAGATTCGAACCTTTCTCTTTATCAGACTTGTGTCATACTGCGAAGCTCTGCTCTCACTGATCTAACTTTTTACTGTAGATCTGGCTGATGGAGAAGGTAAATCTTACACAAAAATCACCTACTAATAGACACAGTGCTACAGCTTTCCTTTATCGCCCCTGTTATTAGATATGCACCATTAAGGCAGCCTGGCGACGGTATCTCTCATCCCTAACTGGCCTAGATATCACCTGGCAGTGCCCCTGGTGGCAGATCCTTGCCATGACTCTGACTACTATGGATCACCCTGGTGTCTTACTGATTGGTCTACATCAGAGTACTTTCTATTACCCCATCAGATCATACGGCAGTTCAATCATAGTCAGATCATCTTTCCTAGCATCCGAGGCTATCTATTCTCATCTGCGCTGCGGGCTCTAGTATTAACACTATATCAGGATACCTGGCCGTCTCGTTCATGTATGGAAATGCAGGAGCTGTAATGTCCCGAGCTTCCTGCTAAGTACAAGACATGGCTGATGCAGGATCAAGAGAAGAAAGATAAAGAAGAAGGAAAACAAGCAGCAAAAAGGAGAAGGATTTGAGGCCTCCTGCTTTGTCTTAAAGATTTCATAGCTTTCCTTTTTTGTTCGTAGAGTTTGGGACTTACGTACCCTCCCTTTAAAAACTTTGTAGCTCTAATTAAAGTAATGAAAAACTCCCACTTTATGTTTAAGATGGTTCAAATTTATCCAAAGTTTTTACTATCAAAATTTCAAAAATTAATTTGCACTGGTCTTACTTAGATTCAAATATGGTTAAAAACAAAAAAAGTGGCCAGACTTCTTAAAAGAAACTGTCTACGTATCCCAAAAAGATGGAATCAGGTCATGACGTAGTTCGGGCGCGATTTGCACTTGGGTATTAATGCTCTCCTTTTTGTGATGCCTTAATTTTTTTCAAGGTCACCATTTCGGGTTTTCAGCCTTGCGGGCTTCTCTAACTTTTGCCTGAGTTACCTTTTCGATTTTCAATTCAGCGAGCTTTTATTTTCTCTTTATTTTTACCTCAAGGATAATACTTTTTGAGTTGGTCGAGATTTACTAGAGTGGAGAGCACATTGCCATCCAAATCCATAATAATGACTGCACCACCGGTCATGATGGTTTTGATGAAAAATGGTCCGGACCAATTTGGCTTGAACTTGCCTCTCAGGTCAAAGATAGGAGCTCTGATTTCCTTAACAACCAAATCTCCTTCTCTAAGGTCCCGGGTCTTGACCTTCTTATTGAACGCTCGAGTTATCCTCCTCTGGTATCCTTGTACATGAAACAAAGCCTGTAGCCTTTTTTCATCAAACAAGAGCAACTCTTTCATCAGGTTCCTTTGCCATTCTGCTTCTGAAATACTGGCTTCAGCCAACACTCTTAGCAAAGGGATTTCCACCTCAATGGGAAGTACAGCTTCCATCCCGTACACTAAAGAGTATGGCATAGTTACAGTTGAAGTTCTGCTTGATGTTCGGTATCCCCAATGCCTAAATAGTAGATGATCCGGCCAATCTTTATGTGAGTTGATTGTCTTTTGCAAAATTTTCTTGATGTTCTTGTTTGCTGCCTCAACCGCTCCATTGGTCTGCAGTTGATATTGTGAGGACTTGTGGGCCACTATCCGGTATTCTTCGAAAAGATCCAAGACCTCTCCTTGAAAATGCGAGCCATTATTTGAGATAACCTCATGAGGGACCCCGTACCGGCAAATGATGTTTTACTTGATGAACTTAGCAACATGAGAGGCTTTCAATACTGAGTAGGAGACAGCTTCCACCTACTTGGTAAAGTAGTCAATGGCCACTAAGATGAACTCATGCCCATTTGACGCCTTCAGTGTTACCTTGCCGATCACATCAATGCCACATACTGAGAAAGGCCATGGTGACGTCAGGTTATACAACTGAGATGGGGGAATGTGCATGAGATTTGCGTGAATCTGACATTTGTGGCACCTCCACAAGAACTATATGCAGTCTATTTCCATTGTCATCCAAAAGTACCCTTATCGTAGGATCTTTTTGGCTAACATATTTCTGCTCATGTGTGGCCCACAAACTCCCGCATAGATTTCTTTCATCAGTTCTTGACCTTTTTCAGCGCTTACACACAGCTTGTTGACCCTAGAATGCCCCCGTTTGTATAGTCTGCCACCACAAATAACAAACTGTGCGGATAATCATCATATTGCCCCTTTGTCCTTTTTGCTGGCAAACTTGGGATATTCTCCTTTCTCTATAAAGTTCTGAATGTCAAAGTACCATGGAAGGTCAGTAGTGCTTTCTTCGATTGCGGTCGTCATCTCGTATGTCGGCTTTTTTTTCTGTTCAATTATCAAGGGCCTCATTCTGACTCTGGATGATATGTCAATCATGGATTCTAGGGTGGCCAATGTGTCGACGAACTTGTTCTACAGTCTTGGCACATGGGTAAAGATTACTGATTTAAAGCACGATATTATTTTTTCTAGCTCTTGATGATAGAGAATCAAGGTTAGGTCCCTGACCTTCCATTCTCCTCTCGCTTGTGAAACCACCAGTGCTGAATCTCTAATGACTTTCAGCTTTCTTGCCCCTAATTCCAAGGCTACCTCTAATCCTGCTAAACATGCTTCGTACTCAGCCTAATTGTTGGTGACTTCAAAATTGAGCTTTAGGGACAACGGAACGTGTGATTCGTCAGGAGTGACAAGAAGGACTCATATTCCATAGCCATATTGATTGGATGAGCCATCAAAATATAAAGTCCACTTGTCATCCCCGACTTTCATCAGCTGTTTGTCAAGAAACTAGAACTCCGTGTCTTCACCTCTTTCAATTGGTTGGTCGGCCAGGAATTTTACCACTGCTCTGCCCTTGACTGACTTTCGGATGACGTATTGAAGATCAAATTCTAATAACAACAGTAACCATCGAGTTAACCTTCCTGTCAATGCTGGCTTTTCAAACAACTACTTCAACGGGTCCATCCGGGAGATGATATTCACTGTGAAAGACAACATGTAATGTCTCAATTTTTGGGAAGCCTAAACCAAGGCCCAATATGTCGTTTCTAATGGTGTATACCGTATATCTAACCTTGTTATCTTCTTGCTTAAGTAGTAGACAACCTTTTCGATTCCAATTTCACCCTCTTGCACCAGCATACATCCCATAGCCGAGTCAGTCATTGACAAATAGAGGATCAGCGGCCTATCAGGTTTAGGAGGAGCTAGAACATATGGGTTTTATAGGTATTATCGTACGGTATCAAAGGCATCTTGGGAGTTTTGATCCCATTCAAACTCAACTCCTTTCTTCAGCAGACGAAAGAGCGGCTCACAGGTAGTTTCCAGTTTAGTGATGAATCGACTGATAAACTGTATTTTACCCAGAAAGCCCCTGACTTCTCGCTCGGTCTTCGGAGGAGGTATTTCAAAATTTTCTTTAATCTTTGAAGGATCAACTTTAATACCTCGTTGCGTGATCATAAACCTGAGCATTTTTTCGGCAGTAACTTCAAAGGCACACTTTTGTGAATTGAGTCACATCTTATATTTCCAAATCATTTCAAAGAACTTTCGTAGTGCTACAATGTGGCCATCCCGATCCTTAGATTGGACTATCATTTCACCCATGTATACCTCGACCTCCTTATGTATCATGTCATGCAATAAAGTGGTGGCAGTCCTTTGATAGGTTGCCCCTGTATTCGTCAAGCCAAACGGCATTACATGATAACAATAGGTGCCCCAAGGTGTAGTGAATGCCGTCTTTTCTCTAACTTTGGGATCCATCAGATTCTGGTTGTACCCAAAGAAGCCATCCATGAATGACAACAAGGCGTGCCCCGCTATACTGTCCACCAAGACATTGATGTGCAGTAATAGAAAATCATCTTTCGGGCTAGACTTTTTAAGATCCCAAAAATTCACGCAGATTCAGATACGTCCGTCCTTCTTTAAAATCGGCACGATGCTGGCTACCCATTTCGAATACTCAGCTACCATGAAGAACCCTGCCTTAATCTGTTTGCCAACTTCTTCTTTGCTCTTCAAAGCCCATTCTGACCGAATCTGTCTTAATTTTTGTTTGACCAGTTTGACATCAGGGTATAAGGGGATATGGTGTTGGACGATGTCAGGATCAATTCCGGGCATATCCTTATAAGACCATGCAAATACATCCTTGAATTCTTCTACTAAAGCTATTAATTGTTCTTGCTCAACTAAGGATAATGAAGAACCAATTTGCACATTTTGCGGGTTATTTTCATTACCCAAATTTATTGACAAAGTTTCTTCAATTATAGGTTGGGTACGCATTTGTTCTTTTCTTTTTATTAAAAGTTTTATTTTTTCGGGGATATACTCGTTAAATTCAAAACCATCAAAAAGCGTATGAAATAAATCAAACAAGGAAGAGTAACTGGAAATTTCATTTATTTCATTGAAAGAAGAAGGAATTACAAACTCAAAAACAAAAGCAAGGAGAGGAGCATTAACAGACGCGCCCTTGACTACAGACTCCGACTCAAACTTGGACTCAGGATAGACAACCTGCATATTATAAGACTTGATAGTCTAATTCTTCACTTCTTCTGTAGCTGCATTGACGATGAGCTTGGTGCAGTCTGCTGGTGTGCTGAAACCCATCATGAAGCAGTCTGAGTCAGCTACGTGTAGTTGTGCCATCTTTTCATTGAACAGTGCTCCCATGTTGATTTCGTCAAGCTTGTCGGCCCAGTGTTCCACTTGAATCTTCTCCTCTTTCTCTTCCTCTTTCATTGTCACTTCCTCTTCTGTATTAGACAACTGATGGCCAAAAAAAATCTCCAGCCTTGGCAACCCTTGATTGGTTTCTTTGTCAATCCATGATTCTAGAAAGCCGCAGTACGGGAAATCTTCCCCTTCCTTGACAAAGTACCCATTGAGTGTTCCTGAATAACTGGCCTTCCGTCCCTTCTTAGGCCCTTCCAAATCTTCTTCCATTGGCTCATACCCAAGACCAAAATGGTACAAATTCGGTAATACCTGAACGGGTTCCGGGATTCCCTACTGCTTACATCCTAATCCCATACCAGGAAAAAATGACATTTTTTTCATCATTATTATAGCCCGCAGGTTGATGTACATTTCCTCCTCATTCAATAACATCTGTACAACATGGGTTTTGTCGAACTGGAAGCCACTGAGCGATATATCACCCTCACCATGCTGTACTTCTAACAGAATTGAGCCATCACCTCCTCTTGGGGGATGAATGCTATCTTCTTTGTGAATAGTCATAACTGCCCAATTTCTTATCAATTTTAGTTTTTGATGGAGAGTCGATGGTACAGCCTGGACTCTTGGGTCATGCAGCCAAGGTCTACCCAACAGCAAGTTGAAAGATGCCGGTACAACTAGTACATGAAACTCGATTGATGTTTCCAATGGCCCTATTGATATCACGAACAATACTAGCCCTAGTATGTCCCTCCTTGTGTTGTCATAGGCCCAGACTCCTTGATTGCTCGGTGTGAAGTGCTTCGTCTTTAGTTCTAAACAGAGTGTTGTTCTGAGCGGACATACATTTAATGCTGACCCGTTATCAATAAGAGTCACGGGGACCCACTTGTCCAGGCATTTAATGGTAATGTGTAGCGGCTTGTTGTGATTCCTTCCCTCTACTGGCAGATCTTTATCAGAAAAGAAATGACTTTTGGCTCTACTGCCGACAGAATAAGTTCAATAAGTTACTTGGGGTGGCATCTATCGAAATGTTGGTTTTATTCAAAACCTTTAGCACAACTTGTTTGTGTTTATGCGAGGCCATCAGTAGCCCCTAAATACAGATATTGGCTTGCGTCTTCTTTAACTACTTCAGCACTACATCTTCTTCTTCTTCCTGCTCTTTCTCCTTCCATTTTCCACTTGGTTGCCCCTTTTCCAACTAGGCTAGCTCGAAATGTCCCCCACTTCTGGTCAGATGTTCTATCCCCTCCTCGGGATCCCATAATCCCGTTATTATGTCGCTGGTATGTCGTACCTCGTTCACAAGTGGACGGCTTTCAAATGCCCACAAATTGCCTAAATCGCCTAAATCCCATTATTATCAATTTTTTCCCATATGTCCTCTTCGATAAAATCTACCTGCTGTTCCCGAGCGGCCCAAAAATTGATCCACTCTGTTCCGTCTAATTTCAGCACAACCCTTACCAGCTAATAGGACTGCATCTCGTAGACATATATCTCATCCTCAAAAAGTTGGAGAAGAGTGATGCCATCAAGCACATGGCCAAGCCCATAAGGTCAGGCCGAGAATCCAAAGGCCAATCATCTTCCTCGTTGCGTTCTTCTTCTTGAATAGCTACCTGATGTCCTTTCCAGTCATTATCATTCCATTGTTTTATGACATCCCAGCCATTTTTGGTCATAATTAATGAACAAACTACTTGATTTTCAGTAGCTAAAACATGAGGACGTGGCAGGTATGTTGGACAGATATATCGGCTCGGGTCCTCTAATTCCCCCAGAGACATGTGATCTACCCCAGCCTGCCTGGCATGATTTGGCAGTGGGTTAGTCGTGACGTTCGGCTTTGGGGTGGCAAATGCTGGCGGGATCACCTTATTGTCGATGAAGTTCTGGATCTCATGTCGGAGCCTTAAGCACTTATCAGTTAGGTGTCCGTGACCTTGGTGGAAGGTGTAGTATTGAGAAGCATTAAACCTTGACGGTAGGGGATTAGGTACGGGCATGGGGTCTAATGGCTTGATAAGCCCTTTCTTGACGAGTCGACTCAAGGCGGTGGATAATGAAATATTGAGGGGAGTGAACACCCTCCTTGACCTCTGTTGCTGTTGGCCATTGTCCGACTGTTGGGTATGGTTGGATTGCTAGGAGAAAGAAGACGGGTTCAGCAGATTTACCTCGTTCGAGCGAGACACGAGGTTGGTGGTGGCAGTTTTGTTTTGGTTACTTGTTGAGAATGTCCTCCTTGGTTTTTGGCTAAGCTCGGCTTTTTTGATATCCCCTGATTGAATTGCATCTTCAATTTGTACCCCAGCGTTAAACAACTGTTCAAAGGTAGAAAGCGACTGAGTGATAAGATACCATTTTAGTGGAGACTACAGATTCTTAGCCACGATCCTCACTTGTTCCTTCTCAGTGGGTCAATTTGTCATTTTAGCGGCTTTACCCCTCCACCGAGTTAAGAAATCAACAAAAGACTCCTGGCTCTCCTATCGAGTGGTTTTGAGCTCTCTAGTGGTGACGTCTAGTAGGATATTGTAGCTATACTAACTGACAAAAGTCGTGGCTAAGTCTTCCTAAGTTCTGCTTTTTACTACATCGAGGGAGAGAAACCATTTCTGGGCTGCCCTAAAAAGAGATCGGTGAAAGTCCTGAGCTTTCAACATCAATTTCCATTGGCAACAGGGTACCAACATACATTCGAAGATGAATTCTGGGATCTCTGGTTCCATTGAACTTCTCCATATCTAGCATTTTAAACTTTTTTGATAGCTTAACGTATGGGAACAAACATAGTCCTCCCATATTTAGCATGTATTCTTTGATTTCTTTCACCTTTCTAAGGACCTTCTCCATCCGGTCGATCTTCTCAACTAACGCAGACTCTCTAGACTGAGCGGTATTTTCTTTCTCAACTATCACCTAACGAGGGATCCGTGGTGGTGGTGGAACAACTTATGGTCCATCAAGGACTTGATTGTCATCCCAAAAATATTTTCCATTACCATTTAGGTCATCATGCTGTTCATTCGATACTGGAAAATGGGCCTAAATTACCTAAATCTGTGCTTGGCACTAATTTTGAGCCTGAGTTTGCTACTCCATAACTCTTTGTATCTCAGTAATAGCTCTCATAAGAGCTGTCAAGTTCACCTCATTCTCTACCATTTTAGCTGGCGTAGTTGGCTGTTTAGATACCCCATAGAGTCTGCCCGTCATTAATCTTGCCCGAACACGTGTCGATTGTGCTCTTCTCAGCTCAATGATCTAGACTCAAAGAAAACCTAGATCCCAAAAGCAGAATAACCTGTATAATGCATTTTCTGATTAAGAATTCTGATGACAGATAGCAAATATCTCAGATATTTGAAACATCAAACCACAGGCAGATAATCACCAAAGGTATAATAATGCCCCTACCGGGCTCATAATAACTAAATGGGTTTGAAAAAACTTAGGTGAAGAAATGGGCAGTACTCTGGCAAAAAAATAGAACTAGGTTGAGAGGACTAGTTTGACTTAGAATTCTAAGAAAAAATGGGCAGCACGGCGGTAAGAAAAAAAGAACTAGCTCTCGAGAGACTGGTTCGCATAGCATAATGGTAAGAAACTAGGTTACGCAGGTATAACAAGGATCTGAAGAAAATGAGCCTAAACAAAGGCGGGGGTATAGAACTAACAATCTGGGAAGAACCCGAAAGAGAGATAAACTACCCTAAAGGCTTCAAAATAAAACACGGGCATGACCCCAAGAAGAAAATTATGGCATGAAAACCAAACATGGTGAAGCACAAAACCCGGGTAAGAACCCAAAGGAAAAGCTAACCTAAATAATGGATGAGAGAAAACCCGGGCCGAACCCAGAAGGGGAACTAGCTTAAGCCCGAACAAACCATCCTAACAATACGCAATCAAAACATACAATTAAGAAAACACATAATCCTATTAAGGTTGGCAATACTTAATGGGGGGTTCTCAGCTACTATATGCAAAAGGTCGATTTTGGTCAATCGAATAGGATACCTTCTGAATAGAGCCGGGTATATAACTCCCATGCCTGAAGTGGTCTAAGATATGGTCAAACAATACGCCTGAACTCTTTTACTGCACCTATGATAGCGTACGGTCAGCAAGGGTTGTTCGTCTTCCCAACAATTCCCGAAATGGATGATTGTTTAGGGTATCGGGTCGACCAGGCAGGGGGTTTCGAAGAATAATGCATATGCATGCGAAAATGCAAATAAGAAATTTTTATTAAGAACCAATGATGTTTTCAAGTCAAGAATAGCATATTCCTCTGTATCTCATATGGGTTTTATAATTATAGGAATAGGTTCTATAACCGATACAGGACTCAATGGAGCCATTTTACAAGTAATCTCTCATGGATTTATTGGTGCTGCACTTTTTTCTCTTGGCCGGAACGAGTTATGATAGAATACGCCTTGCTTATCTCGACGAAATGGGCGGAATAGCTATCCCAATGCCAAAAATATTCACGATGTTCAGTAGCTTTTCAATGGCTTCTCTTGCGTTACCGGGTATGAGTGGTTTTGTTGCAGAATTGATAGTCTTTTTTGGCATAATTACCAGCCAAAAATACTAATTACTTTTTTAATTTTAATGGCAATTGGATTCTTATTTGATTTTATAAACCAGTCCCCAGCGGAGTCGCCAAAAAATACTGTTGTGTTAGAATTTTGGGGTTGTATTGGAAAATGGTTAAAAGATAAGAGAATTCAGAGATGTTTGAAAAATATCTTAACACCTTGAAAATTAAAATTTTAAAATCTATTTTTGTTGAAAATGGAGTCACCACTTAGTTTTTGAGAAAAATTAAGAAAAACAAAAATGGTTACTGATCTTCAAAACGTTAACCAGAGAAAAAGGGTTCGGGAACTAAGGTACGAATCGGGGAAGGTGTTAGGCACCCCGTTCGCCCAACTATAAGGTTGGCCTCTACTAATGATCATTGGTTCTTTAATAAAAATTTTTAAATGCATGCAAATAAATAAACTGGAGGCAAAGAGAGAACATCCAAAATTAAATATAAAAAATACATAACATATGTATATAACACTCCAAAGTAGTCTGACACAGACCAACAAGCAGCACACCAGGATGATCCATAGTGGTCAGAGTCATAGCAGGAATCTACCACCAAGGGCACTGCTAGGTAATGTCTGAGCCAATCAGAGTAGAAAGGTATTGTCGCCAAGATGCCTCAGTGTCACATATTTGATAACGCGGTCGGTAAAGGAAAGCAGTGGCGTTGTGCCTGTCAGTGGGAGGTTTTTACACAAGGTTTACCTTTTCCATCAGCCAGATCTGTAATAAGGGTTAAAACAGTAAGAAAAAAGCTTTACAGTATCACAGAAAATTGGATATGAAGGAAGATGTTAAGCTCACCTGGAGAAGTAAAGGGCTGCCAACAAAGGTGGTGGTCTTGCCATGGTGAACAGCGTCCAAGCCCAGCATTGTTTTGGCCAAAACCAAGGGCACAAAGTCCTTCCCCGTCCACATTTGGCCAGCAATGTCAACCATGGCACAACTAACCCGCCCGACAGAAGGGACAAGGAGATACTAGGCGAGGAGGCAGAAGCAAAGTGCGTAACAACGACACAGCTGATAGTCGATATCACTGAGGTCACCAATAGGATGAAACCTCTCAATAAGCCACGGGATGTTAAGACAGTCACCCGAGGTTAGAAGAGAAGCCTCCATCCTGGAAAGACCACAAAATTGCATCACTTGCTACCGAACTGAGAGAAAAGGGGTAGGAACGACGACAAAACTCCGCGGAGACAAGTCCAAAATGGCAACGAACTCCTCCACAGTGGGGCAGAGTTCTTCAAGGCCAAACCGAAAGACGTGAGACGGTGGATCCCATAGTTAAACGGCGGCCTTCCACAATGGTTCGTCTATCTCCACGGTCATAAGAAGAAACATGGAGTTGATCCCAAAAGAAGCAAAGTTCATACGTTCAATGTGGGAGAATGCCTCAGTCCAAGAAGAAAGTGGGGTAGCCATCTGAGTTGAGTGTAAGAAGCTAAAAGGGGGTGTCTTCAGGGCCATATTTATAAGGCAGAAAAGGCAAAAAATAAAAAAATTGACAAAAGGCACATCCATTGTGGCGGCCGCCACCTTGGAGTTGGCGATCGCCAACTTGAAAAAGCACAGTACAGTGACATCATTATTTTAACCAGGCGGCCGCCATGTTTAATGTGGCAACCGCCATGTTTGAATATGGCGGGTGTATTCAGTTTACAATTACTGCGACTTGTGTAAAATGATGACATTCGCATAATACATACAAAACAGTTCGGGCAGTAAATAAAGAATCACGCAGTAGATGGGTATCAAGTAATAAAATGGCACGAATGCCCAAGAGATGCATAAAAAGTAATATGATGCAAAATTTGGCACCCAGGCCCAATAAACTGTAAGCTAGGGCATGCAGGCCCATGGATCAAAAACAAGTAAGTCAGAAAATAAACTGGGGGAGGGGAAGCACTCTCTCAAGTGTGACTCAGGCGGACTCGACGAGAGGAAGGGCCGGTTTCATCTGAGCTGACGTCATCGAAGAGTAGCTCAATAATATCATCACCATCATCACTGCCGGAGGAAGAGAATATGACTCTGGAACGGCTCTTGGCGGATGAGACGGATCCTCTCGATCGGGCCCTAGAAGAAGCAGCGCGAGACCCACGGCCTCAAGTAGGGCTGGAACTGGGGCAGGACCCGGAGCCTGTGGAGGCACAACACCAGCAAGCGGAGCTTGAGGCTGTTAAAAGAAAAGCAAGACTCAGAACAAAAATAAAAGGCAAGAAAATGTAGAAAAACTAAAAAGAAACACATCAGCTACTTACAATGGCTACTTCCATGAAAGCAATGCTGGCCGCCCGCATCGAGGCGTCTATCTGCCGGACCATCACTCTCAGGCCGGTGACCATCAGCATCGTCCGATCCACCCATGCCTAATTAAACTACAAAAAGAAGAAGAGGAAGTCAGCCAGACGAATGAAGCAGAAAATGAAAGGAAGGAGTAAGGAAAAGGAAATACCTAGCCAATCTCTACTCTAAACTCTGAAACTGGCGGGACTACAATAAGAAGGGAGAGAAGGAAGCCATAGGCCACGGTCTGGATCTCCTAAGGGATCTCCAGACCTATCACTCATCCAACTCCAACTCCAAGGGCAGCAGCTCCACCAACAGCACCGGCATCTGCTACCTCCGGTGCTGGTCCTCTCCTCCTATCGCTAGGGCCAGCTGGGCCAGGACCTAGGGGACCCATCAGATGAGCCCGGGCCCAAGCTGCGTAATCCCCCTTCGCTACCAATAGCTCCGAGACCAGGGTGCCCACCGTCTCCAGCAGCAAGTTGACACGGCCTATGTGATCTGTCCGACGCATGCAGGCTGGAGGAACCACCGGTATGCGAAAATGATCCAGGGTGAGCGACCGGTGGACCACCCGCTCTCTTAGATAATACTCCCTACCGAATGGACCCTCCAATAGGATTCATCTCACAGCAGTGTCGCGGCTGCGCATTAGATCTGTGCCGGCCCCGTCCTCCACTCCCCTCCAGACATCTAAGTGGACCTACAGGTACAGTACAATGCAATAAATAGTAAATAGAAAAGGATCAGTATGCAGTATGGTGATTAGTATACAGCACAGTGAACAGGAATAGGAACAGTGATCAGTATATGGTGCAGTGAACAGTCGTGAACAGGATGCGATACGGTAAAAATAGTAAAATGATACCTAGTTGGGGGTCAGCCGGTCTAGTGAGACCCAAAATCGGTCAATATCCTTCCCTCTGACTTTCTTCCCCTTTAGCCCACAGGACCACCGGGCTGCTTGAGGAATGACCAGAGGGTCTGCTGCGGAGTTCGCGAAGACATGAAGCCCGAGGAACTCGTAAGTCCACAGCTGTAATAAAGAATGCGTCAATCAGTAAATAATGAATAACAGAAGAATAGAAATGAATGAAAGAATACAGAAACTAAATCATACCTTCTAAACCCTCTAGTATCCCCCAATGCTAGGCTCTTGAGGGAACCGGGTCAGTGTCCGCATGAATCCATAAAGGGTGGCCAAAGCAGCTCCTCCCCAGTCGAACAAGGGAATCCAGTCCAAACGAGCAAGGGCGCGAAGGTAATGAAGATGAATGGTATTCTCCTTGTTCGAAAATAAGGAGGTACCAAACATATACATCAAAAAGCCCCAGGCGACCCACTTGAAGTGGCAGGGCTCAAAGTAGTGAAAGTGGTGGAAACGCTTGAAGAACCAAGTATATCAAACCCGGTCTCTGTCCATTTGAGTGGGAATGGCTCCGAGAAAATATAACAGCGCATCAGTAGAGCGGCCGATGGTTGGATCAAACGGAATGGGCGCTCCTCCAACCCGTATACTGGTGATCAGTGCAAAATCGAGAGGCGCCATGGTAGCCTCAAAGGTGGTAAAATGTAAGGTATTAGTGGTATCCCACCACTGCTCAGCCAAGGCCGTCAACCAAACCCGGTCATTGCTCATCCTACCCAGCAGGGGTATGAATCGAGCAAAGCCAGAGGCATCAATAATGACCCAGCTAGAAGCAAGGAGGGCGTCATACCACACCAATACCTCTCCGAAGGCAGAACCTCTGAAACCTCTAACATAGTGGCCAGCTTGAAAAGAAGAAAACAAGAAGAAGATATATAAAATGTAGATCAAGCAAGTAAAGTGCAGAAAATGTCTAAAAGCTAACCCTAGGTTCGTGTGTAAGTGACGGCCATTTGATTCTTTCAGAAGTCCTAGAAAAGACAAGGCACCCTAACCTTAGGTTTGTGTGTAAGTGACGACCGTCTGGTTCTTGCCTTGATAAATTAGGCAAATCCTCCTATCCTAGGTGCGTGTGTAAGTGACAACCATTCGGTTCTTTCAGAAGTCCTAGAAAAGACTAGGCACCCTAACCCTAGGTTCGTGTGTAAGTGACGACCCTCTGGTTCTTGCAAGCACTGATAAATCAGGCAAATCCTCCTACCCTAGGTTTGTAAGTGATGACCCTTCGATTCTTTCAGAAATCCTAGAAAAGACTAGGCACCCTAACTCTAGGTTCGTGTGTAAGTGACGATCCTCTTGTTCTTGCCCTGATAAATCAGGTAAATCCTCATACCCTAGGTTCGTGTGTAAGTGACGACCCTTCGGTTATTTCAGAAGTCCTAAAAAAAGACTAGGCACCCTAACTCTAGGTTTGTGTGTATGTGACGACCTTCTGGTTCTTGCAAGCCTGGATAAAATCAGGAAAATTCTCCTACCCTAGGTTCGTGTGTAAGTGATGACCCTTCGGTTTTTTTAGAAGTCCTAGAAAAGACTAGGCACCATAACCCTAGATTCGTGTGTAAGTGATGACCCTTCAACTCTTTCAGAAGTCCTAGAAAAGACTAGGCACCCTGAACTTAGGTTCGTGTGTAAGTGACGACCCTCCGGTTCTTGCCCTGATAAATCAAGCAAATTCTCCTACCCTAGGTTCATGTGTAAGTAACGACTATTCGGTTCTTTTAGAAGTCCTAGAAAAAAACTAGGCACCCTAACTCTAGGTTGGTATGTATGAGACGACCTTTCGGCTCTCGCAAGCCCTGATAAATCATGCAAATTTTCTAAACCCTACGTTCGTGTGTAAGTAACGACCACCTGGTTCTTTCAAACACTATAAAATGACTAGGAACCTTGAGCCCTAGTACGTCAAGTAGATCTCTATCTTTTATGTATAAAATAAAAAAAACAACAAAAAGAATCAAAAAAAAGAGAGAAGAAAGGAAAGAAAATCTCCCCCTTTAAAGTTAGTATTTTACCTATTTTGTCTCAATTTTCTTCAATTTCTAGGATTTTCATAAGAATTATCTCAAATTTGTTTCTCATTGTCTAGGATTTTCTTAAAATTTCTAGAATTATCTCAAAATTGTTGTTCAATTTCTATAATTTTTCAAAAAATTTCTCAATTTTATAGGATTTTCTAAAATATTTTCTAAGATTTTTCTAGAATTCTTCTAAAAATTTGCCCTAAGTTTCTACAATTTTTCTTGATTTTCTAAAATTTTTCTTAAATTTTTTTTTAAAACATTTTCCTAAAGCTTCTTCAAAATTTCTAGAAAATTCTAAAACTTTTTTCAGTTTGTGTCTAAAAATTTTCTAACATTTTTCTAAAACTTCTTCAAAATTTCTAAAATTTTCTAAAATTTCTTTCAATTTGTTTAAAAAAAAGAATAATAATAATTTTCTAGAAAATTTTCTAAAACTTCTTCAAAATTTTCTAAAGGTTTTTCTAAAATTTTCTAAAGGTTTTTCAAAATTTTCTAAATGTTTTCTAGAATTTTTCTAAGATTTTCTAAAAGATTCCCTAGAAATTTTTCAAATTTTGTAGAATTTTCTAAAATTTCATCCTAGAATTTTTTACAAATTTTCACGAATTTTCCTAGAAATTTTCCTAAGATTTTCTAAATTTTTTTAAAAAGTTCTTCCTCAAAATTTTTTAGGATTTTTCAAAAATTTCCAAAAAAAAAATATTCCTAGGATTTTCTAAAATTTTCTTCCTTAAATTTTTCTATGATTTTTGAAAAATTGTATAACAAATTTTGACAAAATTACTTTTCGATAAAAATTATCCCTTTAGTTGTTATGTCTCAAAAATAAAAACAAAATTTTTCCCTTAATCTTTATGCTTTTCACTAAAATAATTGCCTCTTTTATTGTTTGTTCAAAATTCTAGTGTCCTTACTTTTTAATCTCCATTGCAAGAGTCCCTAAACTAAGACATCGACTTCACACCATCGTCAAGATAAAACACCATTCATCACCATTCATCATCATATCAAAAACACGCTATCATATTATCAAAGGGATCCTAGGTATGCATCTATGTTTCACATATCATAAAAACATGCTTTGTAAATAAAAGGGATAGGTAACCTACCGAAGGTTGCTGACGAGAGATGTGGTGGTCAAGCTCCCGAAGAAGAACGTCAGCAGCAACCGCGTCAGCAGGAGGCTCGTAGCGTCTCATCCCGCGGTATACAATGCAATTAGGAACCAGATCGTAGGTGTATGGGTCAAAAGGTGCTGGATCACCCTTTCCAGCGTCTGGATCCAGAAAATCAACCATCTTAGCCTCTGCAGCAGCATCTGTAGCCGCCTGTGCCTCAGCGGCTGCCCGGGCCTCGTCCTCGACTGTCTGGCGAAAGGCATGCTCTGTCTCAAACAGGAAAGCATCCATCGCAGCACTGGGCTGCGTAGTAGTGACCCCACCAGCAGGCTGACTGGTGGTCGTATCCCTGAGAGTCCCCATGGAGGAACTCTCGGCAGCAGCAGGGCCCCGTCGTGCCCCCAAGTCATCATCTCCCTGGCCCTGGCCCACCATGAAGAGGAACGAGATCACAAATAGAAGAATGAACATCGTGAGAAAGCTAGGAAGCAAGAAAAGTAGGAAAAGAGAGCTTAAGAAAGCTTGAGAGCGAGAGAGAGCTTGAGAGCACAAGAGAGCTTGAGAGAGTGAAAAGTGCACAAATGAGCCGATTCGCGCGTCTTAAAGATACGGATGCTCGTCTCGAGGTAGCGGTCGCCATGTTGCACGTTGGCGACTGCCATGTTCTCTAAACGTCACACGGCGATCTCCATGTCTTAGGGGTTTCTACTCGGTGGTTGCCATGCCAGAGGGGTTTCACCTTGGCGACAGCCAGGTTGTTAAAACGTCACGTCACATCCATTCTGGCGACCGCCATATCGGAGCATCGTTATGGCGTTTTGGGTTTTTCAAGGGGCTGTTTGGGGTGATTTTTGTTATTATACATATATTTATTTTCTTTTAAGTATATCTTTATGCGGACTTGATTGACAAAAAAAATAAAAAAAAAACAAAAAAACAAAAAAAAATGATTTTGTGCATCATTTTAATCTCATTTTTGCTACTCCATCTCTTTACAATAATTTTTCCTTTGATAAATTTAATTTTAAGCCGTAACTAGGTTTTTAATTATTTTTATCTCACATCTTATTTTGAATTTTTAGGTCTTAACTCGACCTGTTAATTTACAATTTTTCTCTAATAAATTTAATTTTAAGCCGTAACTAGACTTTTAATTATTTTTATCTCACATCTTATCCGGAATTATTAAGTCTTAACTCGACCTGTTAATTCACGAATTTTCTCTGATAAATTTAATTTTAAACCGTAACTAGACTTGTAATTATTTTTATCTCTCACCTTGTCCCGAATTATTAGGACTTAACTCGACCTACTAATTCGCGATTTTCTACTGATAAATTTAACTCTAAGTCATTAAATTTGACTTATGGTTATTCTTATCCCGCTTCCATCCCGAAATTGTGAAGTCTTAACTCAACCGATCAATTCGTGATTGTTTTTTCAGTTAAGACAATTTTTTGGATCTTAACTCGATTCTTTTAATTATTTTATCCAATCGAGTTCTTAGATCTTAATTCGATCTCCGACTTGTTTGCACTCCCTTTAGATCCTAACTCGATCTTTAGGATTTGTTCGATTATACCAGCATCTGCATCACGTTAACATCATTGTGCATCGCATTTTGCATCTTTGCCCCAGGAACTACGTATTGGTCTAATCCCTATCAAAAGGGGTGCGTAGGCAACTCGATGAAAGTTCGAGTACTACCAACGTCATACGTATGCTTGTGTGCTTGTGCCCTAAGATTGACGGTTCAGTCAAATAGCTGTTGTCTCTGGATCTTTGGTATAACTTGCATCATGCGTTGCTATGCAAGTCATATGAAAGAGGGGCAACTGTAGATACCCCAATTTGACTCCACCCAATCTTAGATGGATCCGATGATGAAAACAGATGAAACAAGTGCTTCTGTTCGATCCCCAAAAAGTTATCCAAGCTCGACATTTGAACCTTAACCATCAAAAACCTTCAAAAACCTGTAACTTGTTATCCAAGCAATTCCCAAACATGACGACCGCCAACTCCATTGTGGCGACCATCAATAGAATCTTGTGGAACATTTTCCTACATGACGACCGCCAGCTTAAACATGGCGACCGCCAACTCATATTATAGCGGTCGCCAACTCCAAATGGCCTGACGTATCTAAAAACGTGGAAACATATCATTGGTTGAAGAATTCTATAAATATCGTACCTCAGCGTACGTTTTCAGTATGAATTTTGAGTGAGAGAGACTCTGTCGATATATCGAGCGATTCTGAGCCCCGACACCGAAACCCTGCCGTTATACAGAGTCCCGAATCTCCAATACCTACGTTGAAGCCTACATTACTTGGATCACCACCCGAGGATTGGACAATTGGAGCTCATTCTACTGATTTGAGGATTCCCTGGCAATCTAGGTACCTTGTTTGGACCCCCAATCATTCTAAACTCCATTTCTTCTCTCTTGGAGTGATCGAGTTAATTTTCAGTTTGCATGTTTCTTTTATAGTTAACATTGTTTATTGTTTAATTTGCTTCCTCTAGTTTAATCCTTTAATTAATTGCTTTGTTTACACATCCGCACTAAGCACATTATCTTTTCCTTTAATCCATCCATTAAATAAGTGCCAACATATTTTGGCAATTACAACTTAATAATATTGTTAATTGTTATAGTAATACACTTACATTTATGTAAATGTAGTAATTAATACTACATTTTACATTTAAATTAAATAGTTATTTTTAATTTCTTTTACCTTTCTAGCAGTATGATAATCAGTGTGCAGTGGTTTGATGGAGTGAATAGTACGGTGCAGACAGTAATAAACAGTAAATAGAAAGTAAGGATACTTGGTTAGGGGTCAGCCGGTCTAAAGACACCCGGAAGTGGTCAATGTCCTTTCCCCGACCTTCTTTTTCTTTAGCCCTCGGGACCACCGGGCTGTACAGGAAATAACCAGAGGGTCTGCTGCCGAGTTTGTCGGGACATGAAGCCCGAGGAACTCATAGGTCCATAGCTGCAAAGAAAAGATGTCAGCAAGAAAATAATGAATAAACAAAAGAACGGGAATAAATGGAAAACTGAAGAAACTAAACCATACCTCCCAGGCCCTCTAGTATCCCCCGATGCTAAGCACCTGGGGGAACCAAGTAAGAGTCCTCATGAAGGTATAGAAGGTAGCGAGGGCAGCTTCTTCCCAGTCATATGAAGTGACTTGATCAATGCGAGCCAAGCCTCCAAGATAATATAAATGAACGGTGTTCTCCTTGTTCGAAAACAAGGAGGTACCGAACTTATACATCAAGATGCCTCAGGTGACCCACTCGTAGTGACGGGGCTCGGTGCACTGAAAATGGCAAAAGCGGTCGAAGAACCAAGTATACCGGACTCTGTCGCGATCCATCTGAGCCTAAATGGCCCCAAGCAAGTACAGTAGTGCATCGGTCGGCTGGGCTATGTATGGATTAAATGGGATGGGGGCTCCTCTAACCCGGATGCTGGTGATAAGAGCGAAGTTGAGAGGTGTCAAGGTAGCCTCAAAGGTGGTGAAATAAAAGGTGTTGGTAGTATTCCACCACCGCTCTGCCAGAGTTGTCAACCAAACCTGATCGTTACTCGTCTTACCCAATAAGGGTATAAAACGAGTAAAATCGAAAGCGCCAACATGAGCCCAGCTGGGAGTAGGGAGGGCATCGTACCACTCTAACACATCTCTAGAGGCAGAACCTCCGAAGCCACGGACATAGTGACCAGCCTGAAAAGAAGAAGACAAATAAAGAAAATACAAAGAACAGATCGAGCAAGCAAAGTGTAGAAAAATATTTGAAAGCTAACCCTAGGTTTGTGTGTAAGTGAGGACCATTGGGTTCTTTCAAGTTCTAGAAAACTAGGCAGCCTAACCCTAGGTTCGTGTGTAAGTGACGGCCCTTCGGTTCTTTCAAGCCCTAGAAAACTAGGCACCCAAACGCTAGGTTCGTGTATAAGTGACGCCCTAGAAAATTAGGCACCCTAACCCTAGGTTCATGTGTAAGTGGCGACCCTTCAGTTCTTTCAAGTCCTAGAAAATTAGGCACCCTAACCCTAGGTTCGTGTGTAAGTGACGACCCTTCGATTCTTTTAAGCCCTAGAAAACTAGGCACCCTAACCCTAGATTCGTGTGTAAGTGACAACCCTTCGGTTCTTTCATGCCTTAGAAAGCTAGGCACCCTAACCCTAGGTTCGTGTGTAAGTGACGACCATTCGATTCTTTCAAGTCCTAGAAAAATTAGGCACCTTAACCCTAGGTTCGTATGTAAGTGACGAACCTTCGGTTCTTTTAAGCCCTAGAAAACTAGGCACCCTAACCCTAGGTTCGTATGTAAGTGACGAACCTTCGGTTCTTTTAAGCCCTAGAAAACTAGGCACCCTAACCCTAGGTTCGTGTGTAAGTGACGACTCTTCGGTTCTTTCAAATCTAAGAAAACTAGGCACCCTAACCCTAGGTTCGTGTGTAAGTGGTGACCCTTCGGTTCTATCAAGCCCTAGAAAACTAAAAACTAGGCACCTTAACCCTAGGTTCGTGTGTAAGTGACGACCTTTTGGTTCTTTCAAGCCTTAGAAAGCTAGGCACCCAACCCTAGGTTCGTGTGTAAGTGACAACCCTTCGATTCTTTCAAGTCCTAGAAAATTAGGCACCCTAACCCTAGATTCGTGTGTAAGTGATGACCCTTCGAGCCCTAGAAACCTAGGAACCCTAAACCTAGGTTCGTGTGTAAGTGACAACCCTACGGTTCTTTTACACCTTAGAAAACTAGGCACCATAAGCCCTGGTGTGCCAGGCAAATCTTCCTAACTCTTGGTTCGTGTGTAAGTGACGATCCTTTAGTTTTTGCACGTCCTAGTAAAAGACTATGAATCTCACGTCCTGGTGCGCAAGACAAATCTCTATATCTTCCCTTTGATATTTGCGTTCTGCCCATTTTGCCCTAATCATTTAGGATTAATTTTCAAGAAATTTTTGAAAATTTATCCAAATCTTCTAAAACAATCTTCCTAAAAAAATTTAGCATTTTTCTAAAAACTTCTAACATTTTCTAAAAATCTTCCTAAAATTTCTAGGATTTTCTAAAAGTTTCTAACATTTTCTTAAAATTTTTCTCAAGTTTCTCAAATTTCATAAAAATTTCCAGAATTTTCTTAAAATTTTCCTCAAATTTTTAGGATTTTCAAAACATTTCTAATATTTTCATAAAAATTTTCTCAAATTTCCTAAAAAAAATTTCTAAGATTTTCTAAAAAAGTTTCTAAATTTTTCGTGATTTCTAAAACATTTCCTTGATTTTAAAAAATACCCCCTTAGATTTCTAAAGTTTGTGATTTTTTTTGAAAAATTAGCCCTAAATTTTTAAAAAAATTTGACAAAATTGCCTCTAATTTTAGAATTTTTGATAAAAATTATGCCTTTAGTTTTCATGCTCCAAAAACAAAAACAAAACAAAAAAAAACCCTTTATTCTGTGATTTTCATTAAAATAATCACCCTTTTTTCATTGTTTGTTCAAATCCTAAGTGCTCCTACTGTTTTAATCTCTATTGCATAGGTACCTAAGCTAAGTTAAAATCTCAACCATCAATCACACCATCATCAAAATAAAACATCATTCATCATCATATCAAAACACATTATCATATCATCTCGGGCATCTAGGCATGTGTTTATGTTAGATATATCATGCTTTGGTATTTAAAACAGTAAGAATAGGGTAATACCGAAGGTCGTTGGTGAGAAATATGGTGGTCAGGCTCTCGTAGAAGAACGTCAGCAACAACGGCATCGGTGGGAGGCTCGTAACGTCTCATCCCTCGTGAAACCACGCGATAGGGTGCTGGAGCGTAAGTATGCGGGTCAAAGGGTGCTAGATGACCCTCTCTAGCCTCGGGGTCCAAGAAATTGGCCATCGCAGCCTTAGCAGTAGCCTCAACAACCGCCTGTGCCTCAGCAGCTGTCCGTGCCTCCTCTTCAGCCCGGTGGGAAGCGCGCTCTGCCTCAAGTACAAGAGCATCCATCACAGCAGTGGGCTGGTGGAGGTGACCCCACCGGTAGGAAGACTGGAAGCCGTACCTCTGAGAGTCCTTGTGGAAGAACTCCCAGCAACGGAGGGGACTTGTCGCGCCCAAGGTCATCATCCCCATGGCCTAGGCCCGCCATGAAGAAGAATGGAATCACGAGCAAAAGTGTAAACAGTTCGAAGCGAAGGGCACGAAAGCTAAATGACAAAGAAAGAGATGAGAGAGAGTTTGAGCGTGAGAGAGCTAGAAAGAGAAAGAGGAGTGAATAAATTAGCCTAACCCGCGCGCCCTTGAGGGCCTTATGCGCGCCTCGAGGTGGCGGTCGCCATCTTCAGTGTTGGCGACCGTTGGGTTTCCCAAACGTTTCCTAGTGACCGCCATGATCAAGGGGTTTTTATCCTAACGATCGCCATGTTGCAGGGGTTTAGAGGCGGCAGCCGCCATATCAGAGGGGAAACCGCGCCAGTCTGTCAACGGTCACGTCCGTTTTTAGGTTTTCGAAGGGAGCTGTTTGGGAGTCTGTTATTTATATGTGTTTATTCTCTTTTAAGTATGTTTATTTTATTTGTTTATCTTTCTTTTGCGTTATTTTCAAAATTTTTATTAGTAAAAATAATTTCCAAAAAAATAATAATTTACCCAAAAGAATAATAATAATTTTTCTAACTTTAGGGGGGCTTTTCAAAAATATTTTTTAAAACCTTGGGTGTTTTTCAAAAATATTTTAAGAAAATTTTTGTACGTAATTATTCTTTTCGATAAATTTAATTTTAAGCTGTAACTTGGCTTCTAATTATTTTTATCTCGCACTTCGTTCCGAATATTTAGGTCTAAACTCGACCAATTAAGTCGTGATTATTCTTGCTGATAAATTTAATTTTAAGCCGTAACTTGACTTTTAGTTATTTTTATCCCACTTTTATTTCAAATTTTTAGGTCTTAACTCGACCTATTAATGCGTAGTCTCCCTTTTCGATAAAATTAATTTTAAGCCGTAATTTGGCTTTTAATTATTTTTATCTTGCTTTCGAGAAATCTAACTTTAAGTCGTAACCTGACTTTTAGTTATTTTTATCCCGCTTTCATTCTGAATTTTTAGATCTTAACTCGACCTGTTAATTCGTAATCTCTCTTTCCGATAAAATTAATTTTAAGCCTTAACTTGGCTTTTAATAAATTTTATCCCGCTCTCATTCTGAAATTGTAAGGTCGTAACTCGACCGATCAATTGTTTTCCCGATTATGATAATTTCTTGGTTCCTAACTCGATCCTTTTAATTATCTAATTCCCAACTGAATTCTTTGATCTTAACTCGATCTTAGGTTTATGCTCCCTTTATATCTTAACTCGATCTCTAGGACTTGTTCAATCACATTCATGTTTATACCAGTATTTGTATCATGTTAGCACCTGTTCATGCTAGCATTTACATCATATCTTGCATTTTTGCATTATGCCCCAAGAACTACGTTTTGGTCTAATCTCTAGTAAAAGGGTACGTAGGCAACTCGATAAAAATTTGAGTACGACCAACATCATATGTATACTTGTAGCCTAAGATTTATGGCTCAGTCAAATGACTGTTGTCTCTGGATCTTTGATCTAACTTACATCATGCGTTGCTATACAAGTTATATCAAAGAGGGGCAACTGTAGACACCCCAATTTGACCCTGCCCAATTTTAGGTGAATCTGATGATGAAAACAGTTGAAATGGTGCTTCGGTTCAATCCTCGGGAGGTGATCCAAGCTTGGTATTTGAACCCAGAACCTTCAAACTAATGAAATTTTGTTGAACCATCGATAACTTGTTGTCTAAATCATTCCAAAAGTGGCGACCGCCATCTTTATTGTAGCGATCGTAACTAGAACTTCTTGGAAACCTAGCCAAAAGTGACGACCGTCGCCTTCAACCTAGCGACCACCAACTTGCATTGTGGCCACCGCCAATAGAACCCTTTGGAACCTTATTTCAACATGGCAACCGCCATGTCCAACCTGGCGATCGCCAACTCCAAATGGCCTGACGTGTCCCAAAACGTGGCAGCATCTCATTAGTTGATAAACTCTATAAATACCATACCTCTTGTACGTTTTTAAGGACAGAAAATTAGTGAGAGGTTTAGTGAGAGAAGCTCTGCCGAGTTGCCGAGAAATTTTGAGTTCCGACGCCGAAGCCCTGCCGAAATACCGAGATCCGAACCTCCGACGCCTACTTTGAAACCTTAGCTTGGATCACAATCCAAGGATTGGGCCGTTGAAGCACATTCTCCTGATTTGAGGATTCCTTAGCAATCCAGATATTCCGTTTGGATCTCTTATCTTTCTAACTCTATTTTCTCTCTTTTGCAGTGATCGGGCTAAAATTCAATTTCAATTTATATTTTTCTTTCATTTACATAGTTAATCCTATTTACTTCATATAATTTAGTTATTTTCTTTAGTTGTTTAGTTATTAATTTTCTCACACTCACACTTATCACATTGTTATTTTTATTTGTATTCATTAATTAGTAATAATATTTTTTTGACAACTACAACTTATTGATGTTGTTTGTTATTATACAAAGTACTTATATTGTATGAATGTAATTGTCAATATTGCAATCCTATCCTCCAATTAAAATAAATTATGTGCTTATTTTCTTTTTATCTCTTCCTTTTATATTAATTTAAAGTTCCTTTATTGATTATTATTTTGATGTTCCTTTATTTTCAGCATTAGTTTCATGTTCTTTTTTTATTATTATTACTTCTTTTTATTTTGCTTGCAAAGTAGTTTTAATTTCCTTTTAATACACTTTTTTTTCTTTTCTTTTCTTATAATATTAACTTAATGTTCTTTCATTAGCCTTTATTTTTTTTTTTTATTATTTTTCTTTAATAATAGTGTAATTTTCTTTTCTAGCATCTTTTTTTTTTCTTTTCTTTTCTTGTAATGAAACTTTATTTTCTTTTCCTTATAATGTAGTCTTATTTTTTTCTCTAATGTTCCATTTCTTATTTTTCTTATTTTTTCTTTTTCTATAATTTTATTTTCTTTTCATATTACTTATTCTATTTTTCTTTTTCTTTTATTTCATTAAACCTAAAAATTATAAAAAAATTCTTTAAGCTAATTTTTTTTTCTTTTTTAAATATAATTCTCTTCTCTTTATTTTCTTTTTTTTTGTTTTCTTCTCTCTTTTAAAGAAAGTATAAAAAGTAAATAGTTAGATTTTCTCTTTCATTAGTTGAATAACATGTTCTAACCTTTTTATTTTTAGCATAATTCTTCTTTTGTAAACTTTTTCTTTTCTTTTAAATCTTTAAATTCTCTTTTGTTGTAAGTATTGGAAATGTACACTGAAAAGTCATGCTTTTATGTATTTTATTCTGCATCCCTGGCATATTAATGAGAAACATTTGATATAGTTTTGTATGTATGGTTTCACATTTATATTTGTGATGTATGAATGCATAGTCCGTATATTCTATCAAGTCTTTGACTCGGTGCGTGCTGCACGGAAGATCGGGTCAAAGGTTCTAATAGATTACATAGGTAGGCTCACAATCGTAATGGACCCAAATATTTTATTGGTATGATTGTAGTACATCGTTATAGTAGCTAGTCATGGCTAGGTCGAACGGATCAAATTTTGATTCCTTAGGGTGAGAAAGGAGTCAACTTCCATGGGGACCTTTGTGTTGATGCTAAACTAGGCTGTGAAGGCAAAAGGCCAGTTCACTCCAACTTTTAATGCTTCCTTGGGAGAGCCTGTTAAACCACCATAACCCCACCTCCCTCAAGATGGAAGGGAAAACATTGCACATTAGGGCATCGTTTCCACTCCATAATGTCGTCATTTAGCGAAAGTGACTCACGTAGGAGCGAGGGTCGACTTAACCATCATAGGACTTGAACCTGGGTAGAGAGAAACTTCTTGATGGCTCCATCGCCTGTATGTGAGCGTGAACAGAGTTAAAAATGAGGCTTTTGGTGCTACAGGCATCATCATGGTACTATCGGGGGCCTTCAGTCCAGGGATTGAGAGCAATGGTTCCTGTAGAGCCCTTTACTTGCTTGAGAGACATGCTCCTAGGTCCTCGCTCCCGTACGAGGGTGAGCGGGCTGGGTGTTTTTGCCCTAATAATCTAGGGTTCGATTTAGACTCTGAGGGGATATAGCTTCTTTCCTCTTCATCGATGTTCTGAGGATCTGTGGTGAACTCCTTGATAATGATTTCCAACCCCGTGTTCTTGGTAGGCCTACAGGCATGGATGATGGAGAGGTTTCTCGATGATTCATCCTCATTCAAGTGTGGCAGGACTCTTACCTGTGAGACGCCCTCTAGGCTCTTGTCCTTCAAAGCCACACGGAGTTTTACAATCTCTATGCTCATGTGATTGAGAGTGTTATTGTGGAGGAGGTTTTTTAGAGTTGCTTTGGGTACACCACGCGCTTCTTGACTCCTACGATGGCGTGGGGTGAGTTTGCATTCTTCGTTGTGCTGCTTGGATCCATAGGGTTGCCTATGAGGAGATTGGTCTCTATTAATGATTGATTTTGTAAGAAGTAAACCAGCCATCGAGCTCTTAGGTTTGGGCTTTAGCTAGAACTTTTCTATAGATAGCGCTAAATGTGTATGGGTGATTCTGCATAGGTGAGATAAAGTGTTATGAGGATGGAAAGAACTAGGCCTAGACCGGTGTGCTCGTTGGCTTAATCGCTCCTGCATAGTGAAACGGATGTGAGACTGGTTGGTAAGCTTGGCCGAAAAGCCCATCCGATACTTAAGTCAGTAAACAATAGGAAGGAGAAGGAAATTCTAAAAAGAATTTAGTAAAGATTTTGTAATAGGAAATTGTGTGTGTGTGTGTGTGTGTGTACTTTGTCTTTGAGTTTTGTATTTATGGTATCAATGTGCGGGATTTTGATAGTATATGTGCAATCCCAAGAGGATGAGTGAATTGGATATTAAAAAATTTATTCAAATATTAAAATATAAGTAAAGATTCTAATTCACTTATAAAAACTTCTTGTTTGAAGATTAAAGCACAAGTATATTTTAATTTACTTATAAATAAGATTCAAAACTTTTAGTTAGAAGATTTAAGCACAAGTATAGGTTTTAATTTACAAAACTTTTTGTTTGGAAAATGAAATCACGAGATTCAAAACCTTCTTGTTTGAAATTTAAAATACAAGTGTGGATGAATGATTCAAGTATAGATTTTAAATGTGTGTGATGCAACAATAAATAATAATATAATAATAAAAATAAAAAGTAAAGCAAGTTAGAAATACGACATCAAGATTTTTACAAGGTCCGGCGCAATGGCCTACATCATTGCCTCAAGCTAACCGCTATGAGAATTTCTCACTATGACTCCTTCAATAGGCGGAGCAGCCTCTCTTCTTAGTCTAGGCGGAGTAGCCTAATTTCAGAATGTTCCATTCTCAAGTATTCCAATCCTTATAGGCGGATTAATCTTTTTTGAGAAACGCTCTTCTCAAGTATAATGGAAGAACAAGAATATATACAAAAAAATGCTCTTACAATGAGCAGATGAGTACAAGAAATGAATGCACTAACTCACTTCTCAAAGAATATATCCATGAAACTCTATGAGAATCAAAAAGACTTTTTCTCTCAAAAATATAATTGAAAACTCAAGAAATTTAAGCACAAATACAGAGTGTATAAGAAAGAATGTTTGAGAAGCTTGTAGTGAATAAAACCAGAGCTCAAAGGCTCTATTTATAGGCCTCAATTCTAGACTAGCCGTTTTAGCTAAAAATTTAACTTTAAGCTTATTTAGTCGGCAAGAGCTTCAACTCAGTTGATTAGATCACCAGTCAGTCGACTGGATCACCAGTTAATCGACTGGACTTCTTGGTCAATCGACTGGACTGCTTTAAATCCAGTTTCACATTTGGCAAATCAGATTCAGTCGCCTAATCAATACCTTAGTCAACTGGATATTTTAAAAGTCCAGAACTTTTGATTTTCAAAAAGTTTTTGATCACTTCTTGTTTTGAAAAAATATTTTTAGGATTCCTATAAGCTTTAAGAGATATAATCATGAGTATCGTGAATTTACATAGATCCTAATATTGATACAAATGAAATGGAAAAAGAAAAATTGTCTTCAATCCTTCATTTTGCTTTGTTTCAAAAACCTTGTAACCAAAGAGTTTGATTAGAAATTTGCTTCATTGGCTTCCACTTTGTATATTTGATTATGCTAAATATATATGATCTGTAAACAAACTCAATTTTCACAATTAGATACTTAGGTTTGATATCATCAAAACAGTTATTGAAGCCTTGTTAGGCCAACAATCTCTCATTTTTTATGATGACAAATATATAGCAAAATAATATAGGAAAGCTAAATAAAGTTCTCCCTATCAATAAGCGCATAATTATAAGTTTGAAAACTTTCCCTTACAATATGCGATGTGAAGACATTTAAATTTCATTTCAAGTACACTTTTGAAAACTTTAAGTTTCATAGGATATCTTCCAAACTTTTAAGCATCTTTTCAAATGATATCCCTTTTTAATCATTCATTTGATTAGTTTACTCATCTTAAATTTCATGAATGTTAAATTAGCATTCATATATATTCTTTCATTATCTAACTATTCAATATCCAATATAATAAACATTCCATATCCAACCATTCATAAGATAAACAACCATCAAAATGTATCATCATCCTAAAACATAAGAGTGACAAAAATACATGAGCAAAAAAACCATGATAGATGAAATACATAGATGTGTTTTTTCTTCTCCCCCATAGATGTTCTTCATAGATATTCTTCTCTATTTTTCTTTCTTTCTTCTCCCCTTTTTGTCATTATCAAAAAGAAGTGGAGCTAGAGGTAACCTCGTCATCATTGCCATCACCATCATCCTCGGGTGAAGAAGCATCATAGGGAGAAATGCCTAAGGTATCCTCGATACGAGTGAGGCGAGAGTTGACTTTGGCAAACTGTTTATCAACTCTCTTTGAAAAAGATTTTACCAGTTTCTTTAAAAAAGACTGTGTGGACGGATCAAGGGCACGAGCAGTAGCAGCAGCTGTGGTAGGAGTAGGTGGAGGTACTGATGGAGGATAAGGAGCATCGGCCTATGCATAGACAGCATCCTCATCTTCCTCTTGCACAACCTGAGGGGCTGGCCTTTAAGTTTTGTGGTGCCATTCCCCATTTTGGAGACTACACCTCATTTGCTTGAGAATGATAGCGGTGAGAAAGTCAAAAGGCTTTAGTGAAAGAAAATTTGATGGAGATGAAGAAAACTCAAATGACTCAAAGAGTGGGGTGAGAAAAGTCCCATATGGTAGGGTATGACTTTTATACCTTTCTTTAGAAGGCATCCATTGACAAATTAAAGATGGAAGATCAAGGGATTTTTCCATGTAAAGACACCATAATATAAAACAATCAAGACATGAGATGTAGGTGCAAGATCCACTACGAGGCAATATATTATATGTGATGATTAGATGTAAAATTTTGGCCTCCAGTGTGAGTTGGGAGTAAAATGGGGTGAGGGCAAAATTGAGAAGAGGTTCATTCATGATCATAGAGAAAAAGGTTTGAGAAGAGAATTCTTGTGCCATGATCCATGATGAAGATGAAATTTGTGGACATATAAAATTACCTCTGCCCATTTCAAAAATGCATGCAATGTTTTGACCAGTAAATCGATATGTTTTTCCATAGAGATAGGTAGCAAGGTGAGTGTAGTTATCATCAGGATGGGTTTTATCTTCTTTGATATGATTTGCGTAAAATAAATGAGTAATTTGGGAAAAAACACCTTTGGGTCGATAGAAAACGTATAGTCCTCAACCAAGCCTAGCTATGAGACGTAAAATATGAAGAAAATAAGCATCCATGAAGCGTATGTCTAGAATTTTACCAAAGGTAGGGTCGAGGGACTGGAGATGCATTTTGTAAAGAGCTTTGGCTCGTTCCGTGGAGAACCATTTGTCGTTTTCATGATGGTGTCATCCTTTGCAATTGATTTCCCTTTTTCTCCTCGAGTTCTAGGCGCCATTTGATGTTGAAAGAGAGGATTGAGAGTTTTAGAGTGATGGGTGATGAAGATTGGAATGAAATAAAACCGGTTTAGTGAAAGACCAAGAGATTTCAAGATCGAGGAGAGAGAAGCTGAGAGTGGGAAATGAAAAGACAGAGTTGGAAGTGCTGTTCTGCGTCCTAGGGTTTTAAAGCCCCGACGGTTCAGTCGACTAGTTGATACGAATAAAAAAGAAAGAACATCTTAAAAGAAACGAAATCTCAAATCTAAGTTCAGTAAGAAAAACCAGCCCGACCGTTTAACCTTTCAAGGCCGAGACCCAGGATAGAGTGAGAACCACATAAGCATGTATTAAGACCCTAATGTTGAGGATAAGAATCCAAAATTATAAGTTAAAGTCGTTTAAGACAAGGGTTAAGCTCGAAAAGTCTTAAAAACTCAAATTTTGACACATGAATTTCCTAAATCAAGGATTTAAGTACAATTAAGTAGCGAAGGATAAAATAATATCAAAAATAAAAAAAATACCCCTTAGTGGCCGACCACCTTGGGAAGAGTGCCAAAAAGTGACGTTTAGCTTTCTTTTTAGCTTAAATGATGAGAAATGCATTAAGTTAAGCATTACAATGATCCAATACTTGTGGAATAAGTAATATACATAATAATATGGTGTTATAGGTTAACGAAAGCAAAAAAATCACTATTGAAGTTCATGCACAACAAAATAAGTCAAAAAGTCAAACATTATCAAAATAACTTAATTTGACTTAAAAGACTACATCTATTTAATCAATTACTATGGGAACTATGATAATATATGAAAATACTATATTTCTCATAAACATACTAATATAATATATTTTAGAAAAAAAATACACCAAAAAGATACATCAAATTAACTTTTAAAGCATTTTCTTGCACATAAGGGCACGAAAACCAATGTAAAACCCTTTGATTGATGGGGGATCAAATTTTTGTCCCCCAAATTGACCCTAGCTGTATTTAGCTTCCCTAAATCTAATTTTTTCTCCTCAAAGCTTGAACTACATTAATTAGCCCATTGAAATTGAAGAAAATAAGGACAAAAATTTAATTCTATGTTCCCTAAAGCCGTGCATATATATACAAGCCAAACACTCTTTTTTCCCTTACATTATTTTCGGCCAAAGGGGGAGCAAAACCAAATTTAAAATTTTCTTGAAGGGTTTGGGAGAGTTGAGAAAAGAAAGAAAAGAAGAAGAAAGAAAAGGAAGAAGAAGAAGCTTGAAGATGGGAGCTTTAAAAGCTAAGTCCATTGTTTTCATCATCAAGAAGTAACCCTCAATAAGGTAAGAGAGACTTTAATACTTCTAATCTTACATAAATCAAACATCTCTCCCACCATCCTCAAACACAAATCTAAGATCAAGAATCAAAACTCAAAATTAAAGGCGTCATGGTTGGATTTGTTTGGGATTGTTTGGTTTGAATGTTGAAGTTGTGAGTTGGTGTGGGTTTCTCCATGGATTCCATGACTTCTATAAGCTCTGAAATATTGATATATTGAAGTACAATACATGTATACAAAGAAAATGGTTCAAAAACTTACACACTTGACACTAAGAGGCTAGAATCAAAATAGGCATGAGTTTTGGGAGTTTTGAGCTTTCTGCCCTGATCTTTGAAATATTATAACTCTATGTAGAAAAATGATATAAGCATGTTCATTATATCCAGACCTATTTTTTGTGTTATCTTGCATCCAAAATTGGTTTGAATTCATTTGATTAAGTAGAACTCGAGATATTGCAATTCTACCAAAGTGTGTTGGTTTCAGACCAGTCAACAATGCAGACCTAAAACCCCTAGTTCAAAATGAGATCCGAGATTTGGTCAAAACATGAAAGTTGTAGAAAAAATATTTATATGGCTACCCACCAAAAATGAGCACAACATAATGAGTTTTGAGAGGTTGAAACTCCTTTGAAACGCTCTATTGTGTTTCAGCCCTCAAGGGACACTTCTGTCACATATTTTGGTGTAGTCCAAAACCCCTATTTTTAATGACCTATTCCAAAAGTGGTTCACATGAAATTTGTAGCTAACATATTGACATACTTTCTGCCCAAAAATCATACCGTAAAGCCTCGGGATGATTCACCAAAACCATTTCAAACCCTCTGTCCAAAACTGGCTCTGTTAAGTTTTAGCGGCTGACAAACCCTACTTTCTAAAATGGCCAAAAAGTTTAACTTGTTCGAAACAACTATCCTTAGCTTTAAACATGCAACTTGTAGGGGACATGTTGAACTTGAACATAATAAAAAATGGGCTCATTTGGACTTGATATGATACATCTAAACCGAGACCAACAAAGACACTTTTCTGACCAATTCTCTGGGCAAGTGCTGAACCATTTTTGTTTTCGTCAAGTTTTTTACCTTTTTATCTTAGGTTTTGGATTTGGTGTTGAACATAAAAGTTGTAGCGAATATTTTAATCTAAATCATCACCAAAAATCATAATCTAATTTCAACTCTAAGTACCTCAAAATGCTACAGTACTTTAAAATTTAATGATTGGGAGAAAGTAATAAATAGTTAAGTTAAATCCTTAAACAAGTGAAGGATTGGGCAAGTGCTTTGAAGCCTATGTTTTGAATTATGACCTGTTTGACGATCGCATAAACCTGTTATTTTTAAAAATCATGATGTTTTTAATTCAAGCGTGCTATCCATGATTTCTAAGCTAGCATGATGTTACTATGAAAGTACGGTTAATGTTGTGTGGTTGTTCCAAAGTGTCAAGTTACATGCATTTTTGCCCCTTTTATATCCCTTTATGAGGGAGGTTACCCAACTATGAGTTTTTCATTTATCCCTATAGGGGAGGTTTTTCGTTGAGCGGAAGTTTTTTCCTTAAAGGCGTTGTGGGCTAAGTCCCGAACAACACATACCACTCATGCTTGATGGAGAGTGGCCCTCATCCCATCACGTTGCTATTCGTACATAGAGAATTGAGGTTACGGTATCGTCGGAACTCCTTGTCGTGAGGTTGACGACTATTTGGACACTGTTGGGGTTTGAGTCTATATTTGAGAAAGTGGTCATGCATTTTAAATTTGTGGCGGTTGAGCCAGGAACATATTTTTGTTTGCAATACTGAGAAGATTCTGTATAAGCTGTGATATTTTCATGTTCAAGAAAATGCATCAGTATCTATATTTTTGTGAAAAATGTGATGAACTATTTTTAGAAAGATTTTTCAATTATCCTTAACTAAGTAACTGTCTTTTCTGTTCATGATAATGCTAAGTGCGGTCTCCTGTAACCTCTGTGGTTGCAGATACTAGGAACGGGTAGGAGTTGGTCCACCACAGGCGTCGTCGAGTAGTTTTGGTTTAGTTTTCTTTTGTTTAGTTTTTTTTTTTTTTGGCAGAGTTTCCTGTATAAGACCCTGGAGGTTTTTAATGTTTTAGAAGTAATGTATGCCCTTGGGATGGCGAATCTCTAGTGACTCATGTATACCTCTTTCGACATTAAGGTGTTGTGGTTTCTTAGAAGTTTCTTGTTTGGTCTCTTAATATCTTTATCCCTTGCGTTTCTCTTCAGCTGCCGGTCTGCGGCGGGATCACATCCCTTTCTACAGGTTTGGTGCCTTCCCATTGAGCGGGGTGTTACAGGATGAATCTTCAATCGACTGGATCTGTGATCAGTTAACTGGATGTTGCCCTTTTGCACAATACTAAGTTCCAGTTCAGTTGCCTTAAGTAAAGTGAGTTTATTTATTTAAAAAAAATTCTTTTCAATTAAAATCATACAACCTCACGCACATGCATTAGGCCTAATTGCCTTCTTATTACGATAAATCGATCTTCATTAAGAGGTTTAGTAAAAATATTAGCCAATTGTTCACTGGTGCATACAAATTCTAAAAATATATCACATTTTTGCGCATGATCACGAAGAAAGTGGTGTCTTATCTCAATGTGCTTTGTTCATGAATGTAAAATTAGATTTTTAGAAATGTTTATTGCACTTGTATTATCACATTTGATTGGTACAACATCATAATTCAATTCAAAATCTTGAAGTTGTTATTTCATATAAAGAATTTGTGCACAACAACTACCCATAGCCACATATTCAACTGCGGTGGTAGATAAGGTTACTGAATTTTGTTTCTTAGAGAACCATGAAACAAGTGATTTTCCTAAGAAATGATAGGTTTCACTAGTGCTTTTGCAGTCAATTGTGCAACCAGCAAAATTCGCATTTAAATAGCTAATCATTTCAAAGGAAGTGAATTTAGGATACCATAAGCCTATATCTATGGTGCCAATTAAATATCTTAGGATTCTTTTTACCGCAATTAAGTGTGATTCTTTAGAACATGCTTGATATTGTGCACATATACACACATTGAACATTATGTCTGGTCTACTTGCAGTTAAGTGTAATAAGCTACCAATCATACCTCGGTAGAGCTTAGTGTCTTCCAAATTTTCTTGCTCGTCTTCATCGAGTTTGGTTTAGGGACTCATTGGAGTTCCCAAAACCTTGTCATCTTCCATGTTGAAGCGTTTGAACAATTCTCGTATATACTTGGATTAGTTGATGAATGTTCCATTCTTTACTTGTTTGATTTGAAACCCGAGAAAGAATGTGAGTTCGCCCATCATACTCATCTCGAACTCTTTTTGCATGCATAAAGAAAATTTCTTGCACAATTTTTCATTAGTAGCACTAAAAATAATATCATTCACGAATATTTGTATGATAAGCATATCTTCATTGTTTGTTTTGATAAAAAATGTTGATACATAAATAATGTTGTATCAATCTTTCCTTTTGTAAATTCATTTTCTAACAAAAAATTACTTAATCTTTCATACTAAGCTCTAGGAGCTTGTTTTAAACCATACAAAACTTTTGTTAGTTTAAATACAAGATTTGGATAGTGATAATCTTCAAAACCAAGTGGTTGTTCAACATATACTTTCTCATTTATAAAATCATTTAGAAAAGTACTTTTTACATCCATTTGAAAAAGTTTAAAGTTTCTAAAGGATGCATATGGAAGTAACATACGAATAGCTTCCATCCTAGCTACAGGTGCATAGGTTTCATCAAAGTCAATTTCTTCTTCTTGATTATAGCCTTATGCAACTAGCCTAGTCTTGCTACGGACAACAATACCAATTTTATCCTTTTTATTTCTATATACCCGTTTAATTCCAATTATTATATGATCTTTAGGCCTAGAAACTAAATTTCAAACTTTATTTCTTTCGAATTGGTTTAATTCTTCTTGCATGTCTATTATCCAAAATTCATCTTCAAGTGCATCATTTATATTTTTAGATTCTTCTTGTGAGAGAAAAGCAAGATGATCACAAATATTTTTTAAAGATGATCAAGTAGTTACCCCTCGTGAAGGTTCACCTATGATTTGATCCATAGGGTGGTCCTTCACTGTCTTCCATTCCTTTGACAATTCTTTATGATCATTTTGATTTTAGGGCTCATGAAGCTCGATGCTTTTGCCTTTGTCCTCCTTGATTTGCATTTCTTCTATTCTTTTGTTGATATCTAGATCATCATCATCTAGAATCTTGGAAGAGAAAGGGTTAGCTTCATCAAAAGTTATATGAATTGATTCGACTAATGTCATAGTTCTTTTATTGTAGACTCTATAAGTTTTACTATTTGTAGCATATCTAAGAAAAATTCATTCATCAGATTTTGAGTCAAATTTTCTCAATTCGTCTTTGTCATTTAAAATAAAGCATTTACATCAAAAGACATGAAAATAAGAAATGTTGTGCTTTCTACCATTCTATAATTCATAAGGAGTTTTTTTTAAATAGTATCTTATGAGAACTCGGTTCATTACATAGCAAGCAGTAGTTACTGTCTCGGTCTAAAAATATTTAGGAATTTTATGTTCATTCAGCATTGTTCGTGCCATTTCTTGTAAAAATCTATTTTTTCTCTCAACAACCTCATTTTGTTGAGGGGTTCGAAGCGCTGAAAATTTTTGAAAAATTCCATTTTGATCACAAAAAATTTTAACATCTTTATTTTCTAATTCTCCTCCTCTATCACTATGAATGTGTAATAGAATAGCCCTTTTTATTTTAAATTTTTCTACATATTTTGGCAAATACATGGCATACTTCATCTTTTGAAGAAAGAAATAACACCCACGTATACCTCAAAAAATCATCAACTATGACAAAATAGTATACTTTTCCACCAAGACTTTGAAGTTTCATCAGAACAAATAAATCGAGATGAAGTAGTTGTAGTGGCCTATTTATAAAAATTTCTTGTTTCATTTTTAAACTAGTTTTGGCTTGCTTACCAAATTGGCAAGCATCACAAACTTTGTCTTTGATAAATTTAGTTTTAGGCAAGCCCTTAACCAAATCTTTCTTAACAAGTTTGGATATAAGATTCATGCTAGCATGACCTATCATCCTATACCATAGCCAACTAGTTTTATTTATGGTAGAAAAATATTTAACATTTTGAGAACTTAAATTTTCAAAATTAATAGTGTAAACATTTTCAAATCGTTTTGAAACAAATAAACTTCATGTTTTTTTTTGTTTTCAACAACACAAGTGTCATGCCACTACAAGAAAAATTACTTTTTGCATCAAAACTTTTTGTGTCGGCAGCCATTGTCGTCTCAAATAGTACCTTTTGCGACGGGTATAATTGAACGTCTCAAAAAATGGGTCTTTCATGATGATGCAAAAACTGGTCGCAAAAAATGACCTTTTGAGACGGTATTGTTGCCGTCGCAAAGAAATTGGTCGCAAATAATGGTTATTTGAGACGGTTGGTTCTCGTCGTAACGTGGTGGTAGCAAAAAATCGATCCTTTGAGACGATGTCGTTGCCGACGCAAAAAGTGGATGCAAACATTGGGTCTTTTATGACAATTTTTTCGATTGTTATAATTTATCGTATCAAAAAATAGGTCATTCGCGACGATTTTTTACCATCTTAAAAAGTGGTCACAAAATATACCATTTCTGTTGGTATTATTGCCGTCGCAACGGATTTGGTCACGAATAATGTTTTATTTGAGATGGTTGTTTCTTGTCGTAATAAGATGGTAGCAAAAATAAATCTTTTGCGATGATTTTCTTCCCGATGCAAAAAGTTGACGCAAAAAATTGAATCTTTTGAGACAACTATTTTGGTCGGCAAAAGTTGAACTAAAAAAAAATCATTTGAGACTGTATTTTACCGTCGTAAGTAAATATATACTAAAAAGTAGTTATTTGAGACGATATTTTGATAAAAAGTTATTTTTACATTTATTTCATGAAATGAATCCAAAATAAATAAATAAAAATAAATATTATAAATTTTAAATTTTTATATCGAGAAAAATTTTAAACAATTAGAAAAATTCTATAAAAAGATAAGGGATTAAATGAAAAAATCTAAATTTACCTAG
>JAOTRH010201909.1:0-11206 GCA_034768845.1 Heliamphora exappendiculata | reverse complement strand
CGGCGGCGAGGGTTACCGGTGGTGGTGGTCCGCGTGGACAGCGGCGGAAACGGAGCGGGAGGTGGCCGGCAGTGTGGGCAGAGGCGTGGGGGCGGGGTCGTGGGTGCAGCGCCAGTTCTATCTCTTTCCCTTCTCTTTGTTTTGTTTTTTTTTTTTTCCTCCTCACCTAACCCCAAAACCCAATATGCTGAAGCAACCCCAAAACCCAATATATACAGTATAGAGAACCCCAACGGAGGCTTAGTAAGGCTCAGGTAACGAATTTTTAATAACATCCACCGTTACGTATTTAAATACTACTAATTCCTTTAATAACTTTCGTATTTAAATATTATCATTACTAATACTCATATTAACTTTGTATTTATCTCTTAATTAAATCAATCTTATTATCAATTCTCATATTAAATTTTGTATTTATATAAAATATTATTATTCTTTTTTTTTTACTTATACATGTATATATGCAAGTATATATACATATTTTTATTAATGACTATTATTAAGTATTAATATCACCGTACTAAATTTTTGATTAAATAATATATAACAGCTATAACCGACAAGTTAATAGCCCAATTATTATAATTACTTATTATTTATTTGTAATTAACTAAATATTATTATATATGTATGTATATTATTTTGGAACCCGACAGTTACAACATAAATAAATTTTATTAATTCTCTTAATAGCTTCACCGGTTATACAATGTAAATAATATTAATTATGTTAAATAACCCACCGGTTACACATTAACTACCATTATTAATATCTTTAATAAATTTTATATTTATTTTATAATTAAATATTATCATTATTTTTATTATTCATATATATGTATGTATATACAAGTATATATATATACATTTGTATTAATGACTATAATTATTTTCTTACTAAATTATTTTCTTAAATGAATATAATAAAGTATCATAATTGTCGTGTTTAATTTGTAACGATCGTAACCAAAAACTCATTAATGTCATTATTACCATAATAATTATTATTTATTTTATTTTATTAATAATATTTTTTTTGAGACATCACAGAACCCGGGGTGGTGTAACGACTTGTTGTGCTTCCTATCCTTGGTTATCATCCCAAAAGTATTCACCGTTCTCATTTGTATCTTTCAACTGTCCGTTGGCACCTGGAAGGTGGGCCTGAATCGCTCGAATTTGTGCCTGACACTGATTTTGAACTTGGATCTGCTGGTCCACAGGTCTCTGTATCTTAGTAATAGCTTTTATCAGAGCTGTTAAGTTAACTTCATTCTCTGCCATTTTTGATGACTCAGCTAGCTGTTCAGATATTCTATAGAATCTTCCTGACTCTAATCTTGCCCAGGCGCGTGTCAATTGTAATTTTCTCGGCTAATGATCTAGATCCCAAAAGTAGAATAACCAGTATCAAATACTTTCTAGACAAGAATTCTGACAACATATAGCATACATCCCAGATATCCGAAATAACAAATCATAAGTGGATAATGATGGAAGCTTAAACAATATCCCTGTCGGGCTCACACTAGCAGCATAACAACAGAACATACGAAGACTTGGGGTGAAGGCTAAGGAAAAGCTTAACCAGATTCTAGAGGGGAGGTTTATCTAAACGGAGAAATGGCCAGCATTCTGGCAAGAAAACAGTTCTAATCCCTCAAGAGACAGGTTCGATCTAAGATTCTAACGGGTAGCACTCTGGTAGGAAAGCAAGACTAGCTCACACGGGTATAACGAAGGTTCGAAGAAAGCGTGTCTAAACATAAAGCGGGGGAGAAATCAATAACTCGAGAAGAACCCGGATGGGAGAGAAACTATCCTAGAGGCTTTAAAACAAAACACGGGCATGACCCCAAGAAGAAAACTACGGCGTGAAAACCAAACATGGTGAAAAATAAAGCCCGAGTAAGAACCCGAAGGAAAAACTATCCTAAACAGCAAAGGATAACAGAAAATTCGGGCTGAGCTCGAAAAAGAAACTAGTCTAAACCAAATAAACAATCCTAACAAACGCAATCAAAACATACAATTAACAAAACACATAATCCTACTAGGGTTAGTAACACCTAATAGAGAGTTCTAAGCTATTATATGCAAAAGGTCGATTCTGGTTAATCGAACATGGTACCTTCTGAATAGAGTAAGTTATATATCTCTCATACCTAGAGTAGTGCAGGACATGGTCAAACGGTATACCCGAACTCTTTTACTGCACATTTAAAAGCGTACAGTTAGTAAGGCTTGCACATGCATGTAATAATGCAAATGAAAAATACATATTAAGAACCAATGATATTTTCAAGTTTAGCTCTCTTGTTTGATTTTATAAATCAGTCTCCAGCAGAATTGCCAAAAAATATTGTGGCGTTAGAATTTTGGAGTTTTTAAAAATGATCAAAAATAAAAGAATTCAAAGATATTTGAAAAATATTTTAACACTTTGAAAACCAAATTTTAAAAATTATTTTTTGTTGAAAATAGAGTCACCACTTAGTTTTTTAGAAAAATTAAAAAAAACAAAAAAGATCTTTAAAACGTTTAATCAGAGAAAGAGGGTTCGGGGGTTAAGGTACGAATCGAAAAAGGTGTTAGGCACCCTATTCGCGCAACCATAAGGTTGGCATATACTAATCATCGTTGGTTCTTTAATAAAAAATTTTAAATGCATGCAAATAAAGAAAATGAAGACAAAGAGAGAATATCTAAAATCAAATATGAAAAATACATAACATAGGTATATAGAACGTCAAATAAAACAAGTCAAAATAAAAATGCTAAGTTCTACGGCATGCAATTTCTAACTAAATGATACATGGAGCACATTCGCATGCAATATTATTCAGACAAACTAACTATCATAACTTGCATAAAAGAATAAAAACATATTAAAATTATCTAAACATGAATTATTACAAAATAAGTTAAACTATTCTAAGCATAACACTAAACTAATATATAAAATATTATACATTATTAAACTATCAAAAGCATAACCAAAATAAAAGTATATGAAAATACTATATAAAAAGTTTATCAAATAAAGATAACGAAACCTAATAACAAGTGTTTTATGTATTAATATGATAAGAGAGTATTTAAAGATTTAATTTGAATGAAAAAGAAATAAAGAAAAAGCTTACAAAAGAAAAATTAAACCAAAATAGAAGATTTAGAAAATACTATTAATAAAAGAAAATCTAACTGTTCACAATTTATATTTTAAAAGAAAACAAAAGAGAAGAACATAAAATCTACTTTAAAAGACTTTTTATAATTTTTGGGTTTAAATAAATAAAAAAAAGAGCAAAAATAATAAAATAAAATAAAAAGAATACTATAAAAGAAAAATGAAGTTATAGAAAAAGAAAAAAAAAATAAAACTTCATAAGAAAATTAAAGTTAATAAAATAAAATGCTACATTACAAAAGTTGGTAAAAAAAATAAAGTGTTAGAAAAGAACATTACATTACTATTAAAATAGAAGAAAATAAATGTTAGAACATTAAATTAATGTTAAGAAAATAAAATGACATTGAATTAATATTACAAGAAAAAAATGGTACATTGAAAGAAAAAAAAATCTACATTATAAAATAAATAAATAAAACATTACAAGAAAATTAAACTAAATTAAAAGAAAAAGAAAAAAAACTAAATATAACAATTTAACTTAAATATGAATGTAGTATTGATAACCACGTTCACATGAATGTTAGTGCATTGATATAACAATTAATAACATTAATAAGTTGTAATTGTCAAAATATATTAGCACAAATTTGGTGAATTGAAAAAAACTTAATGTAAGTAAACAAATAAATAAAACAAGTAAGCCAAATAAGCTAAAACTTGAATTTGAATAAAAGTGTAGCAACAATATAAGCAATGCAATAATGTAGTCAAAATGAAACGAATCAAATTAACCCGATCACTCCAAAGAGATAGAAAATAGAGTTAGATGGGCCGAAAATCCAAGCAACGTACCTAGATTGTTAAAGAATCCTCGAGTCGGGGAATGGCAATGGGCAATTTGATCCTTGGGCGATGATCCAAGCTAAGATTTCAGAACTTCGGTCTCGGGGGTTCGGTGCTCGGTATTTCAACAGGGTTTCGGCGTCAGGACTCAGATTGCTCGGCAACTCGACAGAGTTTCTCTCAATAAATCTCTCTTTAAAATTCTCCTTTCAAAATATACGCTGGGGTACGGTATTTATAGAAATTTTCAATCAATAAGATGCTGCCACGTTTTGGGGCATGTCAGGTCATTTGAAGTTGGCGGTCGTCATGTTTAAAAAGGTTCCACAAGATTCTATTGGCGGTCGCCACAATGTAAGTTGGCGGTCACCAGGTTGAAGGTGGCGGTCGCCACTTTTGGTTAGGGTTTTCAAGAGGTTCTATTGACGATCGCCACAATGAACATAGCAGTCGCCACGTTGGAATAACTTGCATAGTAAGTTATTGGTGGTTCAACATAATTTCATTGGTTTGAAGGTTTTGATAATTGGGTTCAAATACCGAGTTTAGATCATTTCTCGAGGATTGTACTGAGGTACCATTCTAACTGTTTTTATCATCGAATTCACCTAAGATTGGACGGAGTCAAATTGGAGTGTCTACACCCCGCTATTTTCTAAGAGCTTTGCAGTCTTTCTTGAAGTGACTCTTCTGTCCACAATTCCAACAGCTACCAGATTTATGCTCGCCAACCGCAACTGTGATATTTTTCATTACTTGGATTTGTGATTTCTCGGACCCTTTTGATTTTTCTTGTCATTTTTTCTTCCTCTCCCGTCGGTGTTCAAAGTAGATCTTGATGTCGACCCATCACTCGCTATTCTTCTGTGTGATTCCTCTCCAAGAATAAATTCGATAACATCCTTCAACTTCGACTTTGTTGATCCGAAAGAGTTGCTCACTGTCACAATCAAGCCATTCTAGCTTTTTGGAAAACTCGGCAAAAGGGCTAGTGCTCTAACTTCATCATCAAGTTAATACTCACCGATTCTAACTGATTGATGATGGCATTGAAGTTATTGAGATGTTTGGCAATGACGATGTCATTCGCCATCTTCAAGTTAACCAACTTCTTCATCAGATATCCTTATTCGATGCTAAGGACTTTTTGTACATCTTTTCCAACGCCTTCAACAGATCTGTAGTCGTCTTCTCCTTTGCAATATTAGATATCACTGACGGTGTAAGGCTTAATTGCATGGTCCCCAACGCATTACAATCCAATATTTCTCATTCATTATGTGGCATCATTTTCGGCTTCTCCCCTATCAACAAAAGAAGCAGGTCTTTCTGGTACAGAACTTCTTTGATTTGCATCTTTTAGAGGGTGAAATTCAAACCATTGAGCTTATCAATCTTGATCTTTCCTTCTTCTGCCATGTGCATTCTTCAACCTCCAAATTCGGAACTCTAATACCAGTTGTTGAGAATTGAACGAAGATGAACAATCCAACTCACAAGCTGTTCAAAGCATGCAAAAGCCACAAAAGACAAAAAAATAAACAAACAAGAAAACAAACACAATGATGCAACACACAGATTTATGTGATTCGACAAGTTGTGCCAGCATCCACACGTTCACACTTTTCGCTATAAACTATGGAGAATACAAGAGTAACATTTTGGAGCAAAACTATATCAGAAAACTAAATCAATACTCAAAACAACCACAATCCTAGCAACATTAAAAACAGAGTCTCGAAACAAACCGCTAGATTGGTCTCGCAGAAAACTTGATCAGCCGTCGATCTGAATTGATCTGTCCATCAAGCTGTCTTACATTGCTCTCGGTATTTTTGCAGACTGATCGATCCATCTGTCCTTATGATTAATTTTCTTCACCTTTTTCAACAACTCAAACTTCTCTTGACTTAACAATGCAATTTTTGCTCTTATTTTCTTTCTTTGATCTTTGTAGAATAAATGTTGCAAAATCAAATCCTAGGTTTTCACAACTCCAAACATAGCCTGTAATTCGCATGAAGAACCATTTGTTACGTTAACACTTCTGCAATTTGCATCCAATTGAGCATATATTTGTTTTTATCTCAATTTTTGTTTCTTGCGAATTTGCTCCTTGGCTTTAGTTATTATTTCTCTCTCAATCTATTTTCAACGTGTATTTTGTAGGTTACTTAAATTCATCTTTTTGTAATAAAAAGCCTTTTATATTTAGTAAACCTTTCAAACTTTGAAAAGAAAACAAAAAAATTGTATCTGTTTAATTTTTCAACTACAAAACAAGATTCTATTTTCATTATAAAAAAAAAACATCCATGACGAAAAAGAGAAGGAAACAGAGCCAAAATAACTTAATTTATGTTTAGTCTTTTGCCAAATATTTTTTTGTTAAATTTTTACCCAAACATTCTTCTGTTTAATTTCCAACCAAAAAACAATAAAAAAAAAGTAAAATATTAACTAAAGTCATTACCCAAGTTCATATTTATCATTCTATTCTTTCTACTCTCAAATATTGTTGTAGTCTCTAGTTCTATGTATTATTAATCATATTTTTTTATCTACTAATATATAACATAAAAATAAAAATACCCGTATGAGTTCATTTTTTCTAAAATGAAAAATGCATACCGGCATGAAAAATTTGTAGATTTCATGAAAACTTATTGCTCGAGTGCAAACAATAAATAGTATTTGCATATTGCACTATGTTTTTAACTTTAGTTTGAACGAGTATATTTAAATAAAAATTAATTGAAGAAATTAAAAAATCAAAATTTAAACCAAAAAGATATCTAATAAAGATTAAAAAAAAACCTAGACAAAACCAAAGTGAAGGAAAAAAGCTAAAGGAAAGTTGCTATTTTTCACGGGACAAGGTTGGCCGGTGTGCAAAGCAACATGACCTTTACGTAATTTTATATTTTATATATATTAATTTAGTTTGATAGATTTTGATAAGTAAATTTTAAAAATATAATTTTTATAAAAAATAAATTTTATATAATGAAAATTATATTGTTTTTAAAAATATATAAAATTATTTTTGGCTAATAATTAAAAAACAAAAAAAAACTAAATGCCTATAAGAAAAAAAGTTGAATACTTTGAGAGAAAATGGTTTTCTTTCTTCTTTTTAACTTTAAGTCATAAGAAAAACTTTAAGTTGATTTTAAGTGATAACCAAACGCGTCTTACTATTAACTTACTTCAGACTAGGACGAGGCACCATTGACGAAAAAACTATCTCTGTCGAATTCGTGTGCCTCTTTAGAAGAATGCCCGAATCAATACATAAGTAAACAAACAAACAAAAAAAACTTACAAATGTAAAGGACATAAATGGTATTTTACTTAGTGAAATTAAACTACACCCAATTATAAGAATTGGTATTTATGTCAGTGTAAGTATTGTGAGTACTATTAAGTTCAATTATTTTTATTTAATGTAAATTTTTTATATCATTAATGAATTGAGGTGTTTTAATATTTTAGAGTTTGAGTTTTTGTAAAATTTCTAAACTTTAATGAAATTGTGTTATATAATGATTCTCTTATTTAGATATTCAAGTTTTGAATTCTTGTAAAACTCCTAAACTTGTTTGGAGTTAAGTTTCTTTAGTTTTCTTGGCTTTTTAAGAATTGTAGGTTTTAGAGTTTAAGTCAGATTAAATTTTGAAGACGAAGGTACTAGCAATTTACCTAAGGGTACAAGAAGACAAATTAAGATAAATCCTTCGTAAAATAAAAATTTTAGATGTATTGAAATCATAATGTGTTGTAATTAGAATTAAGTTGGGATTGAATTCTGTATAAAAGTTCTGGTTTGATTAACTTGTGTTTGAGCTAGTTTATTTTTGTGACTTTTTATCTTAAAAACAAAAAACAAAGCCAACTGATTGGCTTATTAGGTCTTTTTTTACTTTTTTTTTTTACCTTTTATATATAATTTGATATTTATTTCTTTATTAAAAAGTCAAAAAATTTAAAAATTACTAAAAAAAATTAGTCAAAACACATGCTAAAGTCCTTTTAAGAGTCTCATTTTAATGAAAAAAAGTTCCTAGGTCTATCCTATTATAAATAGGAGAGTTATACTCGAGTTCATAAATAACTTCAAAGAGATAAGTTGTTGAGGCAAATAATTGAAGGTTAATTTTCTTTAAGTCTTCGGAACTCAATAAAAAAATTCAATTTTGCATATTTTAGGTGGATTCCTAAAATTATCTTTGATAAATTTTTAAACTAGTTTTCGGTGGATTCGATCAACGTAAATAAGAATTTTAGGCGAATTCTTAAAATTACATTTTGGAAGAGTGTAAATTCTTTTTTGAAGAAATTAAGGCCTAATTAAAAAAAAAAAAAAACTCCTTATCCAAAGCACTCAAACTGTAAATAATACAAGATCCCTTTCTTTCCAAATGCCCGACAAAGAAGATGTTATTTGTGAAACGACCACAACTAAGCAGGCTAAAGAAAGGAAAAGTAAAAAACTGTTATCTAAAAAAAAAAAAAGCCATTATAAGAAGCTGTTCATGAATGGATAATATGGCTTAGCTTGTGTTTGAGTTAGTTTTTTTTATAGATTTTTTGATTTTTTGATTTTTTTTTTATATAAAAAAGTTAATGTAAAAATATGTGAAAAAAGTTAATTGAAGCCAAACAAATAGATTTTTTAAGAGGTTTTTAAGCAAAAAAATCTCCCAATAAAACTAAGCCAAACATAACCTTAATCTTCACAATTAATAGTATACATATCTTACACCTTTATAAAGAGTGTGCGCTGAGGCATCACCCTTTTATGCATAAGCACAACTGAAAAAATCTCATTATTTAAAAGCGCCGTTAGTAATAAAGCCCGTAAATTAAAATTCTTAAATGGTGATTGATTCAATGGAATGAATTTATATAGGAATATAATGACCATTCCTTCGTAAGTGCGTTAAAATTCTTATTTCATGAAATGGAGAAATAGTGATTTTTAACTTTGAATTTAACTTTCTATCATTTTGGCTATCCAAGTATTAGATTAATTTTTTTACGGAATTTTTATTTCATTCTACTGTCATTTTAATAAATCAAACATAGCCTTATATTACATTTTTCATTTTCTTTTTTTTTCCCCCAAATCCATGCATTAGATTTTTTTATATATATATATAATAATGGTAATCAAAAGCTAGCATTGAAAAGTAAATCTTTTCTTTTCAGTATACACCAACATTTTCCCAAATATATTTGAAGTCACTTTATCACTCCCTTACTTTATAAAAATATGAATAACCTATGTTGGCTAATAGGGTAATTGTATTATCACAAGTTTATCCAAAGTATTATTTTTATTTTGCTTTGTAAAATTAGCATTATGGACAACACTCTAATTGTAATTTCTCCCAAGTTCCCCATTCTGATCGCTTTTTTTTTCTCTACTTATGATTGTTTGCATTTGCGATTGTTGGTACTTGCTACTTCAGAATCTGTGGTTCGTTTTTGGTGGTGTTAGACAAAGAAACTGTCTGTAATTTATAACAAAAATAGTAAGTATTTAGTAAAAATTATAATTTATAATTAAAATAAAAAAAAATAGTTATAAGTTGTTAGTGTTTGAAAAAATCTATTACTTATAACTAAAATTAATAGCATACAGTTAAAAACTATTAATAAAGTTGTTGAAAAATTGAGTTTTGAATAAAATTAAAACATGATTTTTAGCTAATTTTGAAACTAATTATCTTTCTATTTGATTAATCTTTTTTTATAATTTCAAGTTCTAATTTATTTATCTCCATGAGTAGAGTAATCATGGATTTTATGGTATTCAAAACCATTAATGGGTGAATGAAAAATTGACTCCAAAAGTGTGCCATTGAAGTTAACAAAATAATGGTAATTTAGTTCCATCCCACATTGCTTGCGAGAGAAAATGGAGAATTTCTAAGCAACTATAAAAGGAAGTCCAATCCCACATTAGTTGAGAAAGACTCGGGTGAGTGACTTATATAAACCAAGTTGAGCCTAATGGGTGTGTCCCTTGGAGGTGTACCCAATTTTGTGGATGGGGAGGACCTACCCAACAGTGGGTTCGACCCAAACCCCACATGTGCGTCACCACTGCCGTATGTCCGTCCGACCAACTGGCCGGGCTCGGGTGGGGGGTGGCGGGTTGACTCTTATCTTTTTGCAAAAATTTTATTTAATTAAAATTTTAAATTTTAAATTTAATTTATTTAAATTTTAAATCCGTTGTCGTTATTACCGAACCGTTGGCGGTTCGGGATTGTTAGAGTCAGATTCGGTTCGCGTCTGTTGAGATAAACCGAATTGGTGCCGTTTTGGTTCACGTCTGTTGGGATAGACCGAATCGGTGCAGTGTCGGTTCTGTTCAAACCGAACCGTCACCTTCAAACGCCTATAAATAGGTTGTTCTAGACCCATTTATGGAACTAGTTTTTCGATCCTCATCCATTGCTGAAACTCTGCATCTTCCTGTCATAGTTTATCGAGAAAGTTCAGATACAGCAGCGTTCGTTGGTGTGCAGACTACCGTGCTACATCTGCACATGGCAATCGTTTCATCCGCAAGCACTGAGGCATGGCGCAATCTGTCTTAAGGAGACAGTGTCGAACACTGGACTCGATTGTACCATTCAAATTTGTTTCTGTTATTCATACTTCTGCTACTATTCTGTAAGTTTTAAGTTTCTATTTTTTATGTTTATGTTCTTCTGTGTCTTTTATGCAACAGTTTTCTGTTTTCATTTACTGTTCTGGTTTATAGTTTTCGTTTTGTTTTCATTAAATATATTATATTTTCTGTTTCTGTTTTCTGAAAAACATTACTGTTTCTGTTTTTCCAAAATCGTTTTTCTTTCTAAACAGTATTAATTAGTATTTTATATCTACTGTTTTATTTTGTAATTAAAACAGACTATTTTAATTTTATTTTTATATTTCTGCTTTAATTCGACAGTTTTTTGTAAATTTTCGATACTAGATTCAACAACAATTAGGGATGAAAGTTATTTTGAAGTTACCGAACCGGCCGGCTGAACTGACCAAACCGAGATACTTTTGGTCGATTTTAATTTTAGTATTGGTAGATCTGATTTTAAATTTTAAAAAATTTTAATTTATGATTCGGTGGTGGTTAGAGTATCTCGACCGACCAAAACCGACTGATTCGAATTCTAAATACAAATTTCATATTTTTATTATTCCACACAC
>JAOTRH010201898.1:0-11206 GCA_034768845.1 Heliamphora exappendiculata | reverse complement strand
GGGGGGGTCCTTCTCCCATTACAACAAAAGGCGGGTTAGTGTATTATAATTCATTCATAGATGATTATAGTCGGTTTTGTTAGGTGTATTTGATGTCTCACAAATTCGATTATATATTTCATATTTGTTACACATTTCATTCCATGGTTCACGCTCAATTTTTTACAACTTTTAAGACCCTTTGTCCTCATTTAGGCGGCGAATATTTTCTTACTGAATTCACTTACTTCTTAGCTGCATCTGGCACTATTCACTATTCTTCATGTTCGGACATTCCTGCCTAAAATGGTAAAGCTGAAAGAAAATATCGGCATATTATTGACACAACTCGCTCCCTTCTTCTTTTATCATCTGTCCTTGCCACTTTCTAAGAAAAAGCATTTCTCCCTATGAAAAATTGATGGGTCACCCTCCCAATTCACTTTATTATGTGTTTTTAGTTGTGTTTGCTTTGTCCTTCTTCCTAAAAGAGAGCGGAATAAACTTAGTGCTCATTCCTCTCTTTGTGTCTTCTTGGGTGATGATATTCAACAAAAAAGATATCGGTGTTATGATCCTATATCTAAATGCCTTTACGACTCTCGTCTTGTTGTGTTTCTTGAGCATCTCTTGTATTTTACTCTACCATCCAAATATGCCCCTCTTCCAAAAGAGGATCTAATTGTTATTGATCTTTTTCTGAATAATATGCCTTTCGATGAGTTTACTCGTACTCTTGACGTTTCTGACCTTCCTTCTCAGTCTCGTCCTTCCATTATTTTGTCTCTCCCCTTAGTCAATTCTCGTTGGCTGCCTCCCCCTTCTCAACACATATCCACTAGTTTTGACGCAGTTCCACTTGTCTCTGTAGATCTTAATCCCCCTGAGCGGCGCTATCCTTTGCGTTCTCGTACTTTGCCAATAAGATTTGATTATTCTAATACCTAATTTTCACCTTCTTATCATGCCTTTTTATCCGCTACTCATACTTACTTTGAGCCTTAGTCCTACAAAAAAGCCTGTACTGATCTAAACTGGATCAATGCCATGCACGAAGAATTAACTGCTCTTCAGAAGACTTGTACTTGGGATTTGGTTCCATTGCATGTCGATATAAACCTTATTGGAAGTAAGTGGCTTTACAAAGTTAAAACTCATTCTGATGGTTCTTTGGAGTGCTATAAGGCCAAGTTAATTGGAAAGGGATTTTCTCAAGAGTATGGCATTGATTATGAGAAAACTTTTGCCCCCGTTGCTACGATGATTACAGTTCGTACTTTGATCTATGTTGCTGCTATTTGTCAATGGCCTCTTTTCCAGTTGGATGTCAACAATGCTTTTCTCAATGAGCATCTCAATGAGGAAGTTTACATGCACCCTCCTCTAGGTCTCCCTCATCCTCCTGGTATTGTTCGTCATCTTTAGCGTGCCCTTTATGGTTTGAAACAGTCCCCTCATGCTTGGTATGAACGTTTCCAGTCTACGGTTACTCAGATTGGTTTCACACCGAGTTCTCATGATTCTGCACTGTTTCTTCACCACACTTCTACTGGATTGGTTATTTTGTTATTAGGCGTGGATGATATGATCATAACTGATTTTGATTCTACTACTATCTCTGAAGTGAAAGAACATTTATTCTGTGCATTTGAAATGAAAAATTTACGTCCTCTGCTATACTTTCTTGGTAAAGAGGTTGCTTCCTTCCCTACGGGTTATCACCTCTCTCAATCAAAATATGCAACTGAGGTGATCCATTATGCTCGTCTCATTGATGATAAAGTTGTCGATACTCCAATTGAGTTGCATGCTAAGTTTTCTCCTTCTAATGGCGTTCCTCTTGAGGATCCCACTGTTTATCGAGAGATGGTTGGGTGTCTGATCTACCTTACCGTGACTCGTCCTAACATTGCGTATGCTATACATGTGGTAAGTCAATTTGTTCCTGCTCCGCGATCCACTCATTGGGTAGCTCTACTTCACATTTTGTGTTATATTTGTGGCACTATTTCTCAGAGCCTATTCTTTTCTTCATCTTCACCATTAACTCTTCGGGTTTATGCTGATGCTAATTGAGCTGGTGATGTCTCTGATCGCAAGTCTTCTACTGGATTTTGTGTATTTCTTGGTGACTCTTTCATTTCTTAGAAAAGTAAAAAATAGTCTATCATTGCTCGTTCTACTGCAAAAGCTGAATACTGTGCCATGGCTCATGCTACTGTTGAGATTATTTGGCTTTGTTGGCTCCACTTTGATTTGGGTGTCTCTCTCTCTTTTCCTACTTCTCTCTACTATGATAATAAGAGTGCGATCTATATAGCTCATAACTCTGTATTTCATCAACGTACGAAGCATATAGAGATTGATTGTCACTTTGTTCGTCAGCATCTTCAGCTTGGTACTATTGATTTTCCTTTTGTCTCCTCATCATTGCAACTTGCCAATTTTTTCACCAAGACTCACACTTCGGCTCGTTTTTGGTTCCTACTTGACAAACTCTCTCTGCTCACCGAGCTCGCATCATGAGTTTGAGGGAAGGCGTGAGAATATATTTGGAGATATTTTCCTATTATTGAGATTGTCATATTATACTATCATTGTTATTGATGTTTTTTCATTATTGTGATTTAGTTTCTTAGTTAAGCTATTACTATTATTAAAATTTCTTTAGCCAATATATTTGATATATTCTTTCAATGTAAATTAAGTCTTTTGGCTCAATATACAATAATATTAGTCTTTATTTGCTTACACTAACGGCTTCGTGTTGCCTGTTGGTAGAATAGGGAGAGAGATTTTTATAAACTGCACCCGACTTCAGTTCAGTGTTGGATTAAGAAACACAAACAGAGTTGTGGAAGAAGAAACAATAAATTGAAAAGAGAAATGAACAGTTTTAATAAAAGATGTGCCAAGTCAATGTTTAGTAATGAATCAAAGAGAATGGAATGAGACCGAGAACAAAGATAATTGGAAAAGAATGTAAGATTGATGAAATAGAATGACTGAAATAAAAAGTGAATTGCTATTCAAGGTGTGTGTGTGTGTGCATAGAACTTTAATCAATGATGGAAATAATGAAAGTACATTGTATGATTGCTTTTTACTTCACCCCTCACAAAGCATGCATTGCATTTCTTTATCCTACGGGTTTCGGCTCACGTTTGTTGGTTTAACATTTTTATAGGTTTTAATGACAAAGAAAGAGTTAACAAATGTTTTAACGCTGGATAAAGGTTTTTGAGAAAAGATATAGACCAATCTCCTCTTAAAATGGTTTTATGTGAATCTTTGATTCCGATATGTATAAAGATGTTTTTTTTTATTTATTGTAATTGATATATGTATACTTGAGTTTGTCTTCATTGTAAAGAAAGTGGTGGGAGTTTGAAACAATATATGTATATTCTCTCCAGTCTTGTAATTATACAGGAACTTTAGTAAAATGATAAATTCTCATAAATGAAATTAACCATGACGAAATATGATTCAATTATGTAAAGTTTAGATGTATGTTAAGGTATTGTTTGATGTTGAGTGTTGTTAGAATGCATGTTAATTCCAACAAAAGTTCAGTGGTTGATATGTAGGTTGAGTTGAATGTAATAGTAATGATATGGAAATGACTACTTTCTTTTATATTAGACTGTGATTGCGAGTTGGTATCCAGGCTGAGCCTGAGTATAAACTATTGTTTGAGTTTAACAGTCAACAAATTTGGGATAGTTCGAAAAATAGAAAAAATTCTCCCGAAATTTTATGTTTTACACTTGGAACATATTCCAAAGATTTGGGAAATGAAAATATTTTAAGTCAAGTTCTAGAATGAATGTGGGGATTAAATTTTAAAATAGAGTTTGAGGAAGAGAGGCCAGAGCTTGACCGCTCGATAGACTGATCGAGCGGTCGATCGAGCGATAAAGCTCTGCTCTCGATTTCTCAAAGCAGAGCTCCAACTACTGCAAGCTGATGAAGACCGATCGATTGTTCTATAAACATATCGAGCGGTGTGCTACTAAAATGAAAATTTTAAGATTAAAAATGTAAAATTTTACAAAGAGGCATAACAAAATTGAAGGAGTCTTTGATTTGAGGAGTCTTTTGGCCATTGATTTGAGATCGCATGTTTAGTTCATGTGCCTCGGGATTGAGGCATAACAAAATTGTATCAGAGCCCTAGGTTTGAATATTCATGAGCTGTGGGTGATAAATGTTCTTTGTATGCGACTTGTTTGATGATTATAGGCACCACTACATGGCATGAATTGTTTGCTTGCATGGATTTGTGAATGAATTGTCCTGCATGTGCTATGTATTTATGTGAGCATGGAGGCTGAATCTTTAGAGTGATGTGACTTGTCTTTAGGCGTCTAAGTTAACTATTCTGGTGTTCAAAATAGAAAAGCATTTGGTCGACATGCTTTTTATGATAAATCTTGATTAGTTATCTGGATTGGCGTGTCATTCCTAACAGTTCTCCTTAGTATGTGTATGGTTGATGATGTGATATGTTTAAATTATGACTAATACGTTCATATGATGTTAGAATATTAAATTTTGAGGAAGGAATACGAGTGACCTTTGGAAAGAAAAAGTTAGGTTGGAATTTATCTTAGGGGGTCTTATAAATTTTCTTTGAAAGAGTAATAGTGTGGTTAACATCGTGAGGTAGGTCATGGGAATTTGGCCCGTGATAGATGGCTGTTAGAAATTTAAATTTGGAGGTCAAAAGTAGGCTGCTAGAGAAGTAATCGTTCTTTTAGGATATTGTTAACTATTATGATGGTACTGTCAGGAATGTATATACCAATTCAATTATTCAATTTGAAGTATGGCGTTAATCCGGAAGCGAAGAATTTCTTCGTTGCTAGTGAACTAGTTGGTGTGTTGGCTGCAACTACCATATCAAATTCGGAATGTAAGGACAATTTTTTATTCTTCAAGTGGTGATTTGAGATGATGAAGGAAATACTACTTTGCATAGAGAATTTCAAGAATGATCTTTTAGACCATTGTGTAATATTGTATTTGAATGATAGTTCATAATTATGATTCGGATATGTGATAAGTATGGGTCTTCTGAGGAGTCCATAAGAGGTAAATTCATTGTGTAAGTCAAAGAAAATATTTTATGGGATTAGTAGCGAACTTAAGGATGCTTTGAAATGAGCATTGGGCTTGATCACGATTTTGGTAAGTCAGCATCATAGCTCCCTCAGAAATTTCATTAGGGGAAGATTTTATTGTTGGATGGGAATTCTTGTTGTTCGATAATGGCAGTGAGAGGACACCTTTAGTTGGATGTAGTAATGATAAATTCTCCTTTTGTGACAGTGTAATTACTTTAACTTTATTATTATAAGTAATAAAGGCACGATATTAGAGGAGTTTTCCATGGGTGTTATTGGTATAATTAGTCCTGTCGCGGGAGAAAGTATGTTATGAAGTGGTCTCTCAAAGGTATCAGGGTTGTTTATGTCAGTTGAATGCAAGAAGTGGTTATGATAACTTTAACTCAAGAGGGAGTATATAGAGTGATGAGGAGAGGTAGTATATAAGGATGAAATAAATAACCTATGCATAACAAATACAAGAACCACTAAATCTAGAGTGTATATGATTATTCTTGCCATTAAATAATAAAAGTATTAATACCACTCATGTAGTTGAGGGAGAAATAGTTGACTTTTGGATAAAAGGACTCAAACTTGAATTCTTTGATTGAGTGCGTTCATTCGTCTATTGAGGTTCATATGAACACTGAGCATCATATTGTGAAGTGAGTTATGTTTATTTGAAAGCTATGGGCCAGGCTAATTTAGCACGGCATTGCAAATAAATAGTGTTGTTCCTTTACGTACTCCAAGCGATGAACCTGTGAATGTATGAGATATGTTGATTGAAGCAAGATGGAGCTAATCATATTGAACATACAAGAGTAGGGTTTGGGCTTGAGAACTAATTGAGAGCAAGTAGTACACTCATTAGAATAAGAGTTGATAATAACAGGTATAGTGAAAATTAAAGGTTATGATAGGCGTGAATGGAAGGTATTTTCTTAACCAAGTATTGGTGTCAGTAAATGTGTTGTTCTAAAAGGTAACGGCATTGAGTGAGAAAACGATGGTTAATTGTTGATATCTCTAAGAAAAAGGATATTGTTGAGATTTCAGTAAATGTGTTGTTCACGTTGGGAGTTATGATAGCTCATTATGAGATCCAGTTTACAATTGTTAAACACATGGAATCGTTTAGTTTTCTTGATAATAAGGTCTAGTTATCTGTTTGCGGATATCGACGGCTCTCTTGAAAGGATGTTTAAAATTCAACTATAAGACATTAAAGAAGTTATGACACCTTGGTGGTGTTACGTAGTAGCCCAAGCCCGTTGGTCATACTATACGCGTGAGTAAAAATAGGTGGGCTGATTAAGAATTTGAGGATGAATATCGGGAGGACATGGTATGCGAGTAGCGATGGGTGGATTTATATTTGACTCGAGAGGGAGCATCTTCTTGAGTTTAACAAAATAATTTATGGTGTACGTATCGAGATGGAAATGAGTGAGCTTGTGGTAAATCTAGTTGGAAAATTAGTTCGCTCATGCCATGAAGTTAATGTAAGTTATGCCTTGGTGACTTAGCGGTGTTAGTTAAACGTCGGTTCGATAATGAGTGGATGACTTTAGTATTAGTAAGTCCCTTTCTGTGAAGAAATATGTCTAAACAATTATTTGTCAAAAATACATATATTTTGTGCTAACTTCTAAATTTTAGGGAGTGAATATGAGTTAGTATTTCTACCATTAGACGAACGTCTGGTGCCTTGTTTTGAAAATTGTCAATGATTATTTGGAAAGATTGTTCTCTTGGGATCTGGACAGGAATTTCAGGGACAAAATTCCTTAAGGGAGGAAAATTGTAGCGACCCAGTGCATTTTATTTTTATTTTTCTTCCAATTAATTACTCTGATATAAATTAAATTACCAAAAATAAATTCTTGTGATAAATAAAGCATACTATAGGTGGTTGGTGTGTGTTGGGACAATAAAGCGTGGCTAATCCTGTGATGTTAGAAAATTTAACAATATAATCTGAAAATTTAAAATTTAAATTAAATTGGTAATTAATATATATTCAACCTTAATTAAATGTATTAACTAAATGTGTGTGTGGATTTAGTGAGAAACCTCTAGAAAGGTTGAGAGAGAGAGAGAGAGAGAGGTTAAAAAAAAAACGAAACAAGAAAAAAAGAAAGGAAAGAAAAGCCCCAGCCCCTCCCTACCTGACTCAACCCTTCCTTCCCTGTTCGGGGGTTTTTTCTCCTCTCTTCCTTGTTCTCTTTTTTCTTTTTCTTTTATCCTTCCATGAGAATGTGTAGTTGATAAACATCTAGAGGATTCTAGAAGGTGGAAGTGAGAGTAATTTGTTGGCCTAACAAGGTTTCAACGATCGTTTTGATGATAACAAACCTAAGTATTTAATTGTGTAAATTGAGACTGTTTTCATGAAATATACGTTTAGCACAATTAAAGATACAAAGTAGAAGACACGAAGCAAAACTCAAGTCAGACACATTGGCTACAAGGTTTTGGAGCAATGCAAAAGTTGAAGAATTGAAGACTAAGTGTTAAATTTCATTTGTATCAAAGTTAGGAGCTATGTAAATTCACAAATCTCATGGTTATATCTTTTGAAGCTCATAGAAATCTTAAATGATTATGAAAAATATTTTCCAAAGCAAAGAGATGATCAAAAACAATTTCAAAGACAAAACTACTGAACTTTTGAAAGTTCAGTTGACTAATGCATAGCATTCAGTCGACTGAAGTTGGACTGCCAAATCGAAATTGGGTTTAAAGCAATCCAGTTGACTAGACCACCAAGGTCAGTCGATTGAATTCAGGCTTAGCACATCTAGTCGACTGGACACCCCAAGTCAGTCGACTGAGTCGGCAAAATTTTGAATTTTGGCTGAAACGACTAGTTTGAAATTTTCTTATTTAGCCCAACAGTTAGTACAGATTTTTGGCCTATAAATAGAGTTTTTGAGCTCTGATTTTACATACTTCAAGCATTCAAATCAATTCTCTCATATTCTTTCTACTTGTGCTTTAAACTGTTGATTTTCAATCATATTTTTGAGAGAAAAGTCTTATAATTCTCATAAAGCTTCATTTGATATATTCTTTGAGAAGTGAATTAGTGTGCTTATCTGTTGTACTCATCCACTCGCTGAAGGAGTATCTTCTTGTACAAATTCATTTTATTTTGTTGTACTTGATAAGGGTATTTTTCAAGAGAGGTTGATCTGGTTATAAGGATTGGAATAGTTGAGAAGGGGATATTCTCAAGAAAGGTTGCTTCGCCTATAAGAAGTGTTTATACTTGAGAAGGAGACATTCTCAATAGAGGCTACTCCGCCTAGACTAAGGAGAGAGACTGCTCTGCCTATTGAAGGAGTCTTAGTGAAAATCCTCATAACAGTTGGATTGAGGCAAGGACGTAGGCCGGTGCGCCGAACCTTGTAAAAATCTTAGTGTCGTATCTCTAACCCTCTATAATTGAATCTTGTGTTTTAATCTTTAAAAAAATTATTTTTTAAATACCCAATTCACCCCTCTCTTGGGATTGCACTTATACTATCATAATTAAAAAAAAAGGGAGAGACCAAGCTTGCCCCCCCTTGCCGTCGGTTTCTTTCCTTCTTTTCATCTTTTTTTTCCCTTTCTCATGGAAGATTGACTCAAGACTCCATCTCTCCCTGAATTTTGTGAATCAAAGCCAAGAGGAATTAGAGGCAAACAAACAAGGCCCAAGAGAAACCCAAAAGAATTTCCGTGGAGCCGCAGCCAAACCCAGTTCTCGTTGAGTATTCTTCTCTCTCTTTTTTTTTGATTTCCTTGGTTATTCCATGAATTGGGAGCTAGAAAAGAAGCATAGAAGGATCAAGAAGAAAAATTAAATAGGGTTTTTAGCCATTCCGCCCGGTATAACCATCTCCATTCTTCATTTTCTCTTATTTTGATTCTACATTGTTTTATGTTTAAAGCTTGAATTTTTACTATCTTTCTAGGAATTGGAGAGTTAGACGTTAAATTGAGGACCACCAAAAGAGGATTTGTTAGGGTTGTATACTAAAAATTATGGTTGAATTTCTGGTATTGTTTTTATTTATGAATAAAAACTGTTTTTCCATTTTAATGAGAATCTTTAGGAGCAATACATGCTTTTCATTAATTATTTGATGTTGTGCATGTTTTTTTTATTCTACATAGTATTTAATCTAGTGTGTAAAGTTCGTTTTATACACGGAAGACCAGAATAACGGTTCTTGTGATATATAAGTTTTGGCTCATAGTTTAGATGGAATTGGACAAGTCATCGGTACAACTATAGCACTGAGTTTTAGTAGAATTGTCTTGGCAATGGGGAATAGATAATAGCATCGTATATTGTTCCGACTTACTGTGCTATACATTTTGTGTGTATTGAACATGATCGCATTAGGATAATTAATTTTATACTGACTATATAAATTCATTCACACTCCATGGTTATTATGAGTGCTTATACTGTTAATCTTGAAATAATTATTATTTGCGTATATTTAATATTCATTATTTTGATTCATTAGAGAGTGCGATATTGTATGGGTCAATAATTCCGGTGAGTTGGATAACAGTATTAAGTATATGATGGATATTAATTATTGACAAAATTCACGTTTTGAAATATTGGGATTGATGATACACCCTTAATGAAGCTTACAAGTTTTGACCGAGTCAAACCCTGCAGGTAGATTTTATAACCTGGCAGTTAAATAAGTTAAATAGAAGGGCTTAAGAAATTTTAAAAAGAAGCCAATTAAATATAATTGTCACTAATTGTTGACACCCCAATCTGACTAAGCCTAACCTTAGGCACCTGTCTCGAATGCACCTCGATTACGAAAGAATGAGAATCAAGCTCGGAGATACTCCTAAGCAAGTGAAACATAAAAACCATCAAGCTGCTCAAGCTGTGACCTTCATTTCTAATGTCTGTCACTATTTGATCCTCGCCGCTACTTTTTGATCTTGGCCGCTACCTTTGTTGTAACGGTCGTCACTTTAGAAACCCCATCGTTCCGTTTCATCTTCATACAAATTGTGGCCTAAACTGTAAAAAGTAAAAAGGGGTCGGCCTGAACTGTTAAAAAGTAAAAAGGTAACGGCCGCCACTATTACCCCTTTTTGGACAGGTGGTAGCATTCAAGAGGGGGTCTACTTTGGTCGTTTTACCTATAAATAGACGTTGTTTCCAAGTCAAAGAAGAAGAGAACAATTCCAAAACACCTTTACTCTGCCAAAATCCTTTCTCACCTAATATCCTATACTTCTAAAGCCATTTTTGTGTTCTTTCTTACCTTGGAGGAGTCTTTTGAGCTTATATTGGATTGAAGATCTTTTATTCACCCCGAGGGACCATTTAAGGTGGATATACATATGAGGTAACCTTAGGAACCACGAATTTTCTCAAAACCCTCATTTTCTTCGTCCGAAAGTGTTATAGGTGAGGTTTCTATTGTTTTTTTATTGTTTATTTCTATACAAGCATCATTTTCCTTAAGTTCTTATTATATTCGGTTCATTTACAGTCTTCTGCTTTGTATAGTTACTATTGTTTTCATTTTGTTTTCATACTCACCAGCACACCGAACACATTTGAAGTTTTTTGAGGTTCTACAAAACCAACAGTCGTGACCTTTCAATTACACGATCATGAGGTTTGTTTCACCTATAGTAACGGCCGTGAAGTTCCTATACCAAGTCATCATTTTTAGACCTATACAAGGTGTGACCATGTGGTTTATTTGCCTAGGTGGCGATATTCCTTTTAGGCTGTAGGTGTAAAGAAACGCTTTCAAAACCCTTTGATCTCATTTATTTCATATTCTTCTGTCTTGTTTTTGTTCTGTTTAATGTTCATGCACCTCGGTTTACCTTCTTTAGAAGTGATGAATAGTAGATCTGAGCTAGATTAAATGAGCTATGGTCTCTGTTCTTTACATTTTCATTTCTTCTTGTTCTGAGGTGTTAGATCTAGGCAACCCAAGAGGGGGGGGGGGGGGTGAATTGGGTCTTTTCACAATAAATGAATTTAAAACCTTTTTTAGAAATCTTTTAATATTACAATAAAGCAAGGTATGCAAGAATGTAATCAAGGCAAATATTAAAAGATGAGG
>JAOTRH010201887.1:0-11208 GCA_034768845.1 Heliamphora exappendiculata | reverse complement strand
CGGCATTATTGCCTAATTGTTTCGAAAACAAGTAATCAAGGCCATGTTTCCGTAAATCAAACAAGCATTATTCATTAACTTTACCCCCATCAATTGGCTGAATGAAGATTAAAACTTATCGCTGTCTTTTTATTTCTATCGCCCTGTTTTTTCTCGTTGCTTTTGATGGGCCAACCCCGGCCCATAAACCCGGAATGGTATATATTAAAGGAGGTAAATTTTTAATGGGTTCAGAAGATGGCAGGGAGAATGAAAAACCCGTACACTCTATTGAAGTAAATGATTTTTTACTGGATATAAACCTGGTTACTTACCAGCAGTTTGATAGCTTTATTGTGGCAACCGGCTATAAAACGGATGCCGAAAAGTCGGGCTCAGGATTTATTTACGATTTCAACCTTAACGACTGGATTTTAGTAAAGGGCGCCGACTGGCAACACCCGTTTGGCCCCAACGGGCAGCCCGGTGTGGCCGATTACCCTGTAACACAAGTGAGCTGGCAGGATGCAGTAGCTTACTGCCAATGGGCAGGCAAAAGGTTGCCTACCGAAGCTGAGTGGGAATACGCCGCTCGATATGCCGCCCCGGGGAAGTTCCTGCGCTATGCGTGGGGCGATGCGCTTCCAGTGACAAATGACGTAGGAAACATCGCGGGAACTGAAACGGAAAAATCACTGCCGGCATTTCTGCCTGGCCATCGAGACAATTACCCCGCCCTGGCGCCGGTAGGGAAGTTCAAACCCAGTCCGCTGGGTTTGCATGACCTCTCGGGAAATGTGTCGGAGTGGATCGGGGATTACTATCTTTCGTATGTGGATGCCGCGCCGGTTACGGACCCGTTGGGTCCCGAGGACGGCACCCGTCACGTGATACGCGGTGCGAATTGGAAGTCGGCCGCTGCTACGGATTTGCGGCTTGCGGCCAGAGATGGCGCTGATGGTGCGAGTACGACTATCGGATTCAGGGTGGTGCGTTATGCTGAATAGAATGTGGCTCGTCTTGTTGGGCACAGTGTTGTTTTTGGGGCTGGCGGTTGTCACGTTGCGTGCGGCGGAGCAGGGCGCGCGACCTACGGGCGCAGTGACCTCGGCGGCCGCGCCGGCAGTCGCTCCCGTGAAGCAACACCCACCGGCCGCCGCACCCGAGGATTCGGCAACGATTGTCGATGACCCAACGACGGCACCGGACCCCTCTCAATCGGCTGACAACAATGTCAGCTTCCCTACCGACATCTGATGCAAAATCTCGCCCTCGATCTGGATGATCGCGCGCTTTCTATCGCGCTGGGCGGCCGCGTGCTTTCGAGCGCGCCAAGCGCGGTACTAGACGGTACCGATGGCATTGCAGGCAGTCATGCGTGGCAAGAGTTACGTCTGCGGCCTCGAGCTGTATCAACGCGTCATTTGAGCACCGTGCTGACCCAGCGTGGGGTTTCCGCAAGGTCGGACGCGCTCGTCGAAGCCGAGTTGAAATCAATACTCGCAACCCGATCGATAGAGAACGGACAGCGGATATGGATTGTGGCACCAGCGCAAGCCGAGGCCGCCGGTCTGGCGGCTCTATTGGGCATCACGCGCCGCTTGGAGCTGCCCGTGGACGGCTTCGTGGATTCTGCAACCGTGACTGTGGCAGCCCTGGGCTCCACGCAAAGCACCATTGTGTTGGAGTTCGGGCTTCATCACGTGGCAGCGACCTCCGTGGACTGCGACGGATCGCAGGCGCGCCGCCGGCGTGCCGTCCATAGCGACCGTGGTGGTTTGATCGAGCTGTACCAGCTATGGCTCGATCTCATTAGCTCGACCATGGTCAAGCGCACGCGCTTTGATCCATTGCACGATGCCCTGTCAGAGCAGCAGCTTTTTGAGTCGATTCACGGGCTGGCTTTGGAAGCTGCCGAGAGCGGCGCTGTTACGGCGAGCGTGGCCAAAGGAGCGGGGCGCTTCGAGGCCGAGCTCACACGTGATCAGTTTGCGCAGGCCGCACAGCCGATCTATCGAGCTGCGATTGGATTGGTACATCAGCTTCGACCCGCGGGTGTGCCTGTTTCTATTGTCATGCCGCGGCTGGTGGCGCAACTGCCGGGAATGCGTGAGCAGATAGAGCAGTTCGTGGGCTGCGAGTTGGTTGCGTTGCCGGACGGCTTCGCGGCTGCCGCGACGTCACTGTTGGATTTGCCAGAGCCGACCGCGGATGCGGCGGCCGTTAGCTTGCTGCGGCGGCTACCAATCCAACCACAAGAGAATTCAGCGGACGCACCCGACCCAGCGGCCGTCTTTCGTACCCCCCTGGGCCACCGCCGCCTGAGCGGTCCCCCGCCATCCCACGTACTCTGGGACGGCCGCGCCTACCCCATACACACCGACTCTCTCGTCGTAGGCCGTGCCCAATCGAACAACTCGCGGGCAATCACATTACCCGATGGCCTGGCGGGAGTCTCACGCCGCCATTGCACCTTCGTGCACGACGGCGAAGAAATCGTGCTTCTGGACCACAGCACGTTTGGCACATTCGTCAACGGCGAGCGTGTGCAGGAGCGTGTACGCATCTACGCGGGCGACTGCGTGAGACTCGGTGAACCAGGCGTCGAGCTGACCCTCATCGCCGTGGGCGAAACTACCCCCACAGCGTTGACATCGGCACAGCTGTGACGAACACCGCAGACTCAACGGCTCTGCCGTTCCAGCACCCCTAACACCCCATGCCATCCCGCCGCCGCTCCGTAGAAGTTTTCACCCTCTCCTTCCTGGACTGCATCTGCTGCGGTTTTGGCGCGGTCATTCTTTTCTACACCATTGTCAGCGCCCAAGCGGGAGTGCAGGGCACGCGCGCCACCGACGAATTGCAAGCAGAGGTCAATCGCCTGGAAGAACAGGTGCAGACGGGTTCCCGCAATCTCGTCGTGCTCCACAACCAGATCGAGAAGACCCAAAGCGAGACTGCCACCGATGAAACCCGTATCCGCAGCCTCGCTTCCACCCTCGACGCGCAGCGCGAGCAGGTATCTACTTTCTCGGAAAGCAGCGTTGCCAGGCGCGACGAAATCGAAAAGCTGAAAGCCGACATACGCTCATTGGAGGAGGGCAAGCGCCGTCTCGAGGCGGGTAGTCTGGACAGGACGCCGCCGGGCCAACAAATCAGCACCTTTCGGGAGAACGGCGGTGATCGCCGCTATATCACCGGAATGAAGCTCAAAGGCAAGCGCATCCTCATTCTCCTCGATGTATCCGCCAGCATGCTCCACGAGGATCTGGTCACGATCCTGCGCCTGCGGAACGCCAGCGACGACATCAAACGCAACGCCGCCAAATGGCGTCGCGCGGTTGACACGGTCACCTGGCTGACAACCCAGATACCCCGGGACAGCCAGTACCAGATATACACATTCAACACCCAGGCACACTCGCTGTTACCCGATTTCGCCGGGAAATGGCTCGGAGCCGCCGATGCGCCGCAGCTCGCCCGGGAGTTGGCCAACTTGCATGCCATTGTGCCTGCCGAGGGGACGAGTCTTTACAACGCCTTCGCCGCCACGAAGACACTTGCGCCGCTGCCCGATCAGATTGTCCTGATCACGGACGGACTCCCGACTCAGGGAAAGTCCGCCGGAGTGCGCAAATACGTGGATTCGGGCGCCCGCATGCGCCTGTTCGATGACGCAGTGGGACAGTTACCGGAACATGTGCCGGTCGATTCCATATTGCTGCCGATGTTGGGTGACCTGCAGGCCGCGCATCGGTTCTGGAATCTCGCGCGTTTGACCAACGGCACGTTGCTCACGCCGTCAAAGGACTGGCCGTAATGCTCCGGCGCCGCAGCGTGGAAGTCTTCAGCCTGTCATTCCTGGACTGCATCTGCTGCGGCTTCGGCGCCATTATTCTTCTGTTGGTGCTGACCGACTATCAGCGCCCGGCGAAAATTGAAGCAAGCCGCGTCAACCTGCAGGCGCAAGTCCGCGCCCTCCAGCAGCAACTAGAAGTCATCCGAGGCGAATCGGACGATCTCGAGCGCCAGCTGCAGGGCCGCGTGGCGAAGCTGGAGCAGGAGCGTCACAAACTGGAACACCTGTCCGGCGACCTCAGCGCGGCCCAGGGAAAGTTTTCAGCCAGCCGGCAGTCGGCGGCAGTGACCAACACCATCGAGTCCGATCTGGTGGCCGCCAAGCAAAAGTTGAGCGCCGAAATGCTGCGGTTGTTGAAAACCAGCCGGCCCGCAAACGAAGCCATTGCCGGCATCCCGATTGACAGTGAGTACATCATCTTCATAGTCGATACGTCGTCGAGCATGACCGCGAATCACTGGGATGTGAATCTCGCCATCATTGACGAGATTCTGAGCATGTACCCGCACGTCAAGGGACTGCAGGTCATGAACGACCAGGGAACCTACATGTTCAACGGTACCAAGGGTCATTGGCTCGATGACACGCCCGAGCAGCGCGCGGAAATCCGCTCGCGCGCCAAACACTGGCATGCGTTCAGCCAATCGAATCCGGTGCCGGGGATGGAGGAAGCCATTCGCAGCTACTGGGCCGCGGACAAGCGGGTCAGTCTGTATGTGCTCGGCGATGAATTCACGGGTGAATCCATTCAGGCGGCGCTCGACTCCATCGGCACTCTCAACAAGCCCGATCCCGATGGCCGCCGTCCCATCCGCATCCACGCCATCGGCTTCCCCGAAGGGCCCGGCATGTCACCGTTCACCAACATCCGCTTTTCGGCACTCATGCGTCTCGTGACCGAGCAGAACAACGGCACGTTTGTGGGCTTGAGGCAATGAAGTCCGCGGGCCTGGCCTGGCTCGCCACGGCTGTTCTGGCCGCTTGCGGTAATGTCAGCATCAAACCCGAAGCGCACCTGCCGAAACCCCTGATCACGCCCCTGCCGGCGGCCGTGGGCTTGATCATCCCTGTCGCGACCCGCAAGTTTGTTGATGCGGAAACACGGTTTGGTGTTGATTGGCGCGTGGATCTCGGCCCTGGGGAGGTTCGGCTCATGCGCGAAACGTTCGCGGATTTATTTGCGCAAGTGGAGGAATTCAAGACGCTGGAGTCGGCGCGCGCGGCGAGCAACCTGAAGGCTTTGTTCGAGACGCGAGTGGACCAGTATTCTTTTGTCACTTCGCGCGAGACCGGTGGCCGCTACTTCGCCGTCACCATCAAGTATCGAATGGATCTGTACACGCCGCAGGGCGAAAAGGTCGACAGCTATACATTGACGGGATACGGAAACTCGCTCGCCATGGGAATGTCAGGTGGCAAGCCTCTGACGCAGGCGACGGTCGCGGCAATGAGGGATGCCGCGGCGAAGTTCCTGGTGCAATTTCCGGAGCAACCCGCTGGGCAGCAGCTTGCGCGCGGTGAAGTAGTGGCAGTCGACAAACCAGCCCTGTCAGCGGAGGCGGCCCTCATCGAGGCTGTACCCATAGATGAAACGCCTGACGACGCATTGGCCCAGCCGCCTGCGACTTAGTTCTTCTTCGACAGCAACCGCTCCCGAAATCTCACGCCCTTCGTCTCCACAGGCTCACCATTCTCCAACCGTGGTGCATACCGGGCACGGCGAATCGCCGCCATCACCGTCTTCTGCTGCGCCGGGGTCCCATCAGACTCAACAGTGATGACATCAGCGGTTCGGCCCTCGCTGGTCACTGTGAAACTGACCTCAACAAAATGCGCCTCCAGGGAATCCCGGTCGCTCCTGGCCCGGCTCGCCGCCGCCAGCGGCGCCCGGTACGCAATCTGTCGCGGCGCAGCGAGCGCCCCCACCGGCCCATTCAACTCAAACTCCTTCCACGCCCGCCTGTATGCCGCGAGCCCCCGGGCCTGCAGCTCACCACACAGGTACCAGTCACCGAGCTCCATGAGAGCCGCGCCGCGTCGCGCGTGATCGAGCGGTCCGATGGCCTTCAGGGCCATCAGGAGGGCCCGCTCCCCGTCCGGATTGAGTCGCTGGGCGTTCTCAACAGCCGGATCGGCTTGCGGAGCGGGCGCATACACATCGGAAGTGTCTGACTTGTCGTGCTGGCTGTTTAGAAACTCGAGCCGGTAGGTTCGGGCAATGCCTTCCAGCGGCTCGACCGTGTTGATGGCCGACCCCGGTCCCGCTTGCTCGGCAATCTGCAGCGAGCGTGCGTACAGGACCCGCGCGGTTGTGTAATGCCCTGACGTCTCCTGCCAGTGCGCCGACTTGTTCAACGGTCGTTGTACGTGGAGATCGTTCTTGCCGTACGCCGTTTCAGCCACCCGGATGGCGTAGTCAAACGCGCGCTCGGCCTCGTCGTTGCGATCCAGCGCCACGAGGCTGTCAATGAGCGGGTCCAGAATGGACACTTGCTCCAGGTTGAACAAACCATCCAGATTGCGGCTGAGATCCAGGGCGCGTTTGAGTATCAGGGCGGCATCCTCATACTGCTGCGTGGCGAAATACGTGGCGCCCAGCCCATGCAGTGGTCTGAGCAAGGCGCGGTCGGCGCCTCCGCCGGAGTCCTCAACAATCTTGACAGTCCGCAGGTAGGTGTCTTCAGCCTTCCGGTAGTCGTGCAACCGGTATTGAGTCGTGGCCAGATTGGAAAGAGGTACCGCCAGCGCGCGGTCCGCCGCGCCGTACTGCGCCTCTGTCAGGGCGACGAGCTTTTCAGCCAGCGGCAGCGCTTCCGGGTAGTTGCGCGCATCGAAGGTCGCGCGGAACTCGTGATACACCTGCACCCGGTCCGCATCTGTCACAGCCGCATCGGCCCCTGCGAGCAGGCCGATTGCGACAAAGACGAAACGACGCATATTGTGAGGAATCGTAACTCGTTTATGCTGTGAACCAAACATCCCCGAGTCAGGGTTGGACACCGGCATGCCCGAAATCGAACCAAAAGTCGTGTTGCTCGCGGGCGCGAGCGGCTTTGTAGGCGGTCTGGCGCTCACAGAGCTGCTGGAAGCGCCGGATATTGGACGTGTATTTGCAGTCACGCGCCGCCCCCTGGGACGCGAGCATCCCCGTCTCGCCAACCGGATCGTGTCATTCGAACAGATCGAATCACAGCTCAAAGGCCTCACCTGCCACGTGGCGCTGTGTGCGCTGGGTACCACGATCCGCCAGGCGGGATCGCAGCAGGCATTCCGGCAGGCGGATATTGATGCCGTCCTGGCCTTTGCACGCGCGGCCAAGGCGGCCCAGGCACAGCGATTTGTGGTCATTTCGTCCGCCGGTGCCGATGCGGCGGCGAAGAATTTCTATCTGCGCACCAAGGGCGAAATGGAGGAGGCGCTGCAGGCCCTCGGCTTTGCCAGCCTCGACCTCCTCGAGCCCGGCCTGCTGCTGGGATGGCGCGGGGAGCTCCGGCCGCTCGAGCTGTTGGGCTCGGTGCTCATGCCGTTGGTCAATCCCTTTCTCACCGGCAAACGCGAACAGTTCCGGGCCATCTCCGCGCGCACGGTGGCTACCGGGATGCTGGGCGCGATCCGCACCGGTCGCAAGGGCGTGCAACGCTACACCTATTCCGGAATACAAGCGCTCGCGCGGCTCAAGCCGACGCGCGCCGTCCCAGTTCGAACTGAGAAATAGAGCACACTCGAGCCGACGCACTTCCGAGCACAATTTTCCAATAGCCGACGCATCGCACAATCGATGCACAGATGTATGGATACATTGAGGAACTCACGTGCAGGAAGCCATTGGAATGGGTTGGACCGCCTTCACGAGCCGCATGGGCAGGCGCATTGCGTGCGTCCTGGGCCTGTGTGCCGCCGTTCCGGTGCTCCTGTTTGCCATCGCAGCGGCGCGTGAGGCGAATTCCTCCGGTGAGCAGCTCGATGAAAATCGACTCCTGGGCGTCAGCTCCCTGTATGCCGATGTCATCCGCTCGCGGATTGGCTCTGCCGAGACCATAGTCGAGACCTTCACTGTTGGGGACATCGGGCCCGACAGCTCCCTGCTGCGCCATCAGATCACCAACTCACGTGCCTTCAAGTCGGTTGTTGTAGTCAACCGCGACGGCGTACTGGCTGACGGTGAAACAACATTACGGCCGAGTCCGGCGCAATCGCTGGCCCTGGAAGCAGGTCAGACGGTGCTCATGCCTGTCACTCTCGACGGGCAGTTGACGAGCACCTTCATGGTTCGCCTGGTGAGCAGCAACGGCCTCGCCAAACTCGCCTACTTCGAGATGGCTCCCGACTGGCTGTGGAAGGATCTGAAGGAGCTGCCGACGACTTCTATCGCTGTCGTGGACGCCGACGGCAAGATTCTGCACAGCCCGCGCGCCGTCGCCAACGACACCAACCACATGTTTGCCGAGCACATTACCCTCCTGGGCGAACGAGGTGGCTCGCTCGATACTCTTTCCTGGCAGGACGGTGGTGTCGAGTGGCACGGCGTCCTCAAACACGTGCCCTTGGTCAATGAGCGCGTCACGACAGTGCCGTGGGGCGTGGCCGCCTACACGAGGGAAGTGCCGTTTTTCATTCGATCGCAGCACTACTGGGCGATTCTTCCCTACATCCTGGCAGCGCTCGTGCTGTGCACATTGATCGCCGCGTATTACCTGACGCGCGGGTTTCTGGCGCCGCTGCGCGAGCTGCGGCTCGGATTGCCCGGGCTGCGAGAGCGGCGCTTCGAGCCCCTGTCCGCGGGGGGATTCGATGAGCCGCGCGCGCTCATTGCGCACTTCAACCGCTCCGCCACCAGTCTGCACGAGCAGTTGCAGGCTCTGGAAACCCTGGGTGAGATCGACAAGCTGCTGTTGGGCTCGGCGGAGCTCGAACAGGTGCTGGAAGGTATTCTCGCGCGCGTCCAAACAGTGACTCGCTGTCATTGTGTTGGGATTACCTTGCGGGACGCGGATGCCCCCGGCCGGGGCCGGGTCTTTCTCGCAGCCGACAACCTCACGGATCTGCCGGTTGCCCGGGTCGAGCTCGATGATGGCATGTTGACGACGCTCATGGCCGAGAGTCGTGGTTTGACTGTCGCCCGGTGTGAGGAGCCGCGCCACAGTTTCCTGCGGCCGTTGAAGGACATCGGCGCTGAGTTCTTCTGGGTCTGGCCGGTGAATGTCTCCGAGCGGGTCGAGGCGATTCTGGCCGTGGGTTATCGTGAAGCGCCCGCGGCTGACCCCCACCTCGCGCGCAGCGGCAGTCAGTTTTCCGAGCGCCTCGCGGTGGCTCTGTCCAAGAGCGCGCGTGATGAGCGTTTGTATCGTCAAGCTCACTACGACCCGCTGACCTCGCTGCCGAATCGCATCCTGTTCCGCGATCGACTGGCACAGGAGATTGCCAACGCCACTGCGGGCTTGAGTCGCGGCGCTCTGTTGTATATTGATCTCGACCACTTCAAACGGGTCAATGATTCGGTGGGTCACAGTGCCGGCGATCAATTGCTGACGATAGTTGCTCAGCGACTGCGCTCTTGTGTCAAGGAAGGCGATACGGTTGCGCGGCTGGGTGGGGATGAGTTCACTGTTATTTTGCGGAATGTTGCGGATCCGGGCGCCGCTCGGGCGGTGGCCGAGCGGGTCATCGAGTCATTGCAACTTCCTGTGAACATTGGCGGGCGGGATCACTTTGTCTGCGCGAGCATCGGCATCACGCTGTTCCCCGACGATGGTTCCATCATCGACGATGTCATGCGGAATGCCGATACGGCCATGTACCGCGCCAAGGACATGGGGCGTGGCTGCACGATGTTCTTTGACCCGAACATGAATGCCAAGGCGACCTTGCCTACCGAGACCGGCCTGCATCGCGCTTTGCGACGCCGCGAATTCTCGTTGTTCTATCAGCCGCAGTTCAATGTTTCCAACGGCGCTCTCGCGGGAGTGGAAGCGCTGCTGCGATGGCAGACCGCGCGTGACGGCATGCGTCCGCCGAGTGAGTTTGTGCCGGCGGCGGAGGAGAGCGGCCTGATCATCGACATCGGCGGCTGGGTGCTCGATGCGGCCTGTGCGCAACTCGCAAGCTGGCGCGACCAGAACATTGCGCCGCCGCGGCTGGCACTGAACGTCTCGGCCCAACAGTTGAAACATTCCGAATTCCCGCGGCTGGTGCGCCGCGCGCTCGACAAGTATGGTTTGCTGCCCGCGCAGCTGGAATTGGAGCTGACCGAGAGCGTGTTTGCCGATGATGCCGCGGGCGCGACACTGGAGCGCTTGCACCAACTGGGCGTGCATCTGGCTCTGGATGACTTCGGTACCGGCTATTCATCCTTGTCGTACCTGCGCCAGTATCCGATCGGCACGGTGAAGGTCGATCGTACTTTCCTCGAGGAGGTGCCGCAGAATCCGGCCTCCGCGACTCTCGTTGAAACCATCATCGTCATGGCGCATGCGCTCGGCAAGCGCGTGGTGGCGGAGGGCATCGAGACGACCGAGCAGCTCGAGTTCCTGCGCGAGCGCCGCTGCGATATTGCGCAGGGCTTCTATCTGGCGCGGCCGCTGTCGAGCCAAGTGGTCACGGAGCTGCTGCAGGCACGGACGCAGTCAGGGGATGGGCAGTTGGGCGATGTACGCGCCGCGGGTTAGAAGTGTGATGCGAGTCACATTCGCAAAGCGGGACTTAGGGCTCGAGCTGCGTCGCCACATCCAGACAATTCAACATATGGTGGTATTTTGCCGTGTGCAGACGCTCCTCGAGAGGCTGGACACAATATAAACGCTTGACTGTCAAACCCGACGCTTTGACACTTGCAACTGTAGTGAAAAGGGCAAACCCGTTGAAAGACGGGGACGCAAAGCCACCGGTCTAAAGGAGGTATTCCTATGACGGCGGGGCTGCCACGATCGCGCCGCGGGCGCGACGCTTGCACTCCGATTGTCGGGAAACTCTTCCTGTTTCCAGTGGCCGCTTTACGCATCGGTCCGGGGAAGATTCTATGACACCAACGCCTAAGTCTGCATCTGGCGGCACAGCACGCCAGGGTGCAGTTGAATCGGGCAAGCTGCCGGAAGCAGCGGGTCCATTCGTACTCAACCTGACATCATCGACGACGCCCATGGCGCTGTCGAATCCCGAGCAACCGGAGCTCAAGCGCTTCAGCTTTTTTGTCAGCCGTCGCTTTGAAGAAGGCCGCGAGCGCTTCCGCTTGCACATGGGCTACTTCTCAACACTCGCGGAAGCCGAGGAGTGGCTGGGCGCGGTCCGTGACATTTATCCAGGTGCGTGGGCGGGTGAAGCCCCGGGCAAGAAGTTGCGGGAGCGCGCTGTCGCCGCCGCCGCCGCGCAGGCCC